>JAUELK010105089.1:0-12063 GCA_031471215.1 Gastropteron pacificum
AGGCGAAACACTGAGACAGAGATACAGCAGTGCGGATCCAGCTGGTGTGAGGTTGCAAGAGCTGCCCAGAACAGAGTACGCTGGCGTGGTGTCGTCGATGGACTATGCTCCTCTCAGAGCTATGGGCCTAAGTAAGTAAGTAAGTAAGTAAGTAAGTCTTTCTCTTTCATGTGGTTTTTTAATTTATTTTTACTACATGAATGTATTATGGCCTTACTCTTGGACACCGACCTTCAAAGTTCAAAATAAATTGGTAAGTAAGAGTTACGCCGACATTGGCCAATAGGAGGTCTCTCTTTCTCTTTCATGTGGGTTTTTTTTTTATTTTGACTACATGAATCTATATCATATAATTTGTCAAACATGCTCGTCAAACATGCTCTCTCACTCTCCCTCTTTCTTATATTTTGTTATTTTCACTACATGTACAATGTATCATAATTTGTCAAACTGTAGAGATAATGGTGCCCGCATAAGCTGAATGGGGGTAATGGAAAGTCACACTGGCACAAACATGTGCAAATAATCGCCCATAGTTCGTACACAATCAAGGGAACATAGTAAAGGTGGTGCTATCATTATACTATACGAAAGCATAATTTACTGTACTGTGCTAGCTTAACTTGGTTTTCGACACTACCTGTGTGTGCCATTAAGGAAGCATGACTACGAGATGAAATAAGCTCATATTATTATACAATGTATAATATGTTACGATCACTATCACAGATCAGAGTATTAAATGCAGAAATGATAACTACAGAAGAAAAATAGGAGGATCCCTTGAAGGATTTGGAAGAATTTCATTTTTGTAAAGGAAAATAGTGTCCATGTTGTGTGTGAAAAATCATCAAAATTTACAAATTACCCCAAAAAGTCTAAAAATCTCCATCGCATCAGAAAGTGTGACGGTGTTGTTCATAATGGCATTTCTGTGTTTCTCTTGGCGACGTTTTCAAATCTTCCACATCATTGTGGGAATATTTCTGGTGTCCAGTCTTCGTATGTACTTCATCCTTATCGTCAACCACACGATGCTGGTGACAAAACAACCCAACGAGATCTACTACAACTTTATGAAATGCAGCACACCAAACACATCACGTGATTTCCAGAGTAGCTTCCTACCTGAGACGACGCTCCTGTTTCACATATGTTACTTCATCGCTCGAGTTATCGGCCTTCCTGTCGGCGGAGTGTTAGTGAGTAGATTCCCAGCAAACAAACTTGTTGGAATTATGATGCTTGTGTCTGGTGTGTTCTACGTCGTTTTACCAGTGGCTTACAGAACAAATTCCTCGGCCTTGGTGTCTTTCATAAGGACTGTCCATGGTTTTCTGGAGTCAGCTTATAACCCTACTGCCATTTTTATGCTAACATCGTGGTCTCTTAAGGGAGAGAAGTCAAAATGGATGGCAGCGTTTTTTATGTCGATGAACCTCGGGTTTAGCTCTGCGGGAATTCTTACCGGCGTGACAATCTGTTACTTAAGTTGGGATTCTGGATTCTATATCTACGGAACTGCTACACTACTGTGGTCTTGCCTCTGCTTTTGTACTCTATTCTCTGTTCCCGAAGACTGTCCGCATCTGTCCGAAGACGAACGAAAACTGTACGTACAGAAAGACTCTGAAGAGACCGTCAAATCTGGATCGGAACTGATGGCGAAGAAAGTTCCTTACAAGAAGATTCTGGCGTCTTCAGCAGTTTGGAGCATCTGGTTGTGCCGATACACGGGGTCGTGGAGCAGTGCTACCTTATCTATACTAGTCCCTCAGTATTTCAAAGAACATTTCGGGCTAGCTATAGCGGAGGTCGGGTTTTTAATTTCAATAAAACCCTTAGTGAAAGTTGTTTTCCTCTACTTGGGAAACTTTGTGTCTAAGAAGATCAATACTAAAGAAATCATGTCGATGACAAACAATAGAAAAGTGATGCAGATGTTGGGAGGTGTGTTAGAAGGCGTTTTTCTGTTCACGGTTGTTTTCGCCAGCGATTGGGTTACTGCCTTGGTCTTGTTCACAATCTCGTATGGCACTTCAGGCATCACGGACACGGGTCATAGAACTAATGTAGTGGACCTGTCCACGCAGTTTTCCAACATAGTATCAGGTGTAACACTGACTGGCATGATCGGCGGGGCCGCGTGCATGTTGTTTGCAAGCATTGTCCAGTCTCACATGAGCGGGGACATTTCCTGGGTCACTCTTTTCATGTACACCGGGTGTCAGGCGGTGCTCTCCAGTATTGTCTTCCTCTTCTGCGCGTCTGCCGAAAACCAGGGTTGGGATGATGATAATGAGGGGTACATAGAGTTGAAAGGTGATTCAAGTCACAAGACAACCCATGAGAATGCCTCAGAGGAGACTGAGAAACGCACTCTGACATGAACAAAAAGTAGGCCAAAACCCTCGAATATAATGCATTAGTTTATAGGAGTGGTAGGCAAAATGTTTCCACCCTGACTATGAAAGAAAATTGCTACAGTATAGTACAGGATTTTTGTACAATAGACTTCAATTTTTCAACATGGTCGACAACAAAATTTCACTCAAATTCCAAATCACATGTCACAAAGTCTCGGAACTCTGTTCTAGTACTTGTCTATACTGTTCGTAGAACGGGTCTGTATCTTTGCAATACACTGTCATTGCGTTTATTCGACACCTTCGAGTACTGTAGAAGTAGAAGCACTAGTACTACAACAACAAGCGTTCATACTCATTGATGTGACATCCAGAGATCTTCATTTTGTTGTTGTTGACTAGCAGTGTTACGTTCATGACAAGTACATGTATAATACATGTATGTGTTTTGATGCTACCATTAAAGTGTGAAACTTCAAATTCAAAAGCGTTCTTTTTTCTTGAAAGGGGTCATATTCTCACTATGATGGAACCTTGTACTTTTTTAACTCATTCTTTCTCTGTGTTGTGAGTACGTACATGTAGATTTCTTTTTTACAATAGAATTTCATGTTCCCTGTTTTAAGACCTTACGGTGGACAAACAGTTTACAATTGGGGCTAGCACGTTTGATCTCCCCCACAGGGATTCGAACCTGGGTTGCCCACTTGGAGACCAAACGCTTTAATGAAGATGACAGTTAATTTAAAAGGCTTGACTGTCAAGTCTTCAGAAGTGCTCCAACGGATAAAAGTTTAAGGCAAAGGACTATAAAGTATGTACATGTATAAGAAAGCCGTTGGGCTACCATATGGTCCATGTTCGTTTCCCGTTCACAATTATTGATACACTATAAATACACTAATGAGACACACAATCACACCTCTTGCACTATAGAAGAACAGAGAGGGCACACTTTAAACAATTACATTATGGTAGGTACACACAGACAAAGAGACTGTATGCTCAATTAGTCATTTCAAAACGTGATTTATTCACTGTATTAGTAGTATTAGTAAATAAATATAAGTCAGTCTCAATTATTGTGTGTCAATGCATAGTATTAAACAAAAGTCACATTAAAAACCCAATAAGACAACGAATCCTATCATTCATTAATAAAACTAACATGGTGAACATAGCTCTATGTATCTAACAGAGTTGCCAGTTTACCAATGTTTCATTTCCTTAACTCTTTAATAGACCTCTCCTGCATTGGAATAAGTCAAGGCTCAAAATGAAAATATTCATTAAAAAATCAGACTTCTGACAACACTGATATACACGTATTAAACAAATTTTGGATTGATAAGATTGTTCAAAGATTGAAAATTAAACAATCCTCTAAATATATGTAAAGCGTTTTGAGCTCTGCGGAGGAAAAACGCTATATAAATGCCATATTTTTTCTTTAAAGAATCCAATACAGATACACGTGAAAATAAGTTAAACTAAAAGGAAAAAAGGCAATGTTTTGATAATAAGTATTCTAAATTGTTGTGATATTCTTACCTACTGGCCTAAACCACTAAACAAACGTATACAGTGTGCCACAATTTCAAGCAAATTCTGAGATGACAATTCAAGGGTAAGGTTTACAGTTTACACATTACTTAGTGACCTCACAGTAAATTTGATTGAAAAGGGGACTATAACAACAGGAAATTACACCATACACCTTTGTCTTAAAAATACAATAACAAATCAAAATAAGTAATTATTAACAATAATAAATTCAAAAGCAAAGTACTGTAGCATAACTACGTACTTGAAACTTTGTCAAGAAATCAGATCTTTGCTATTTTTCTTACTGGACTACAATAAAGAAACATTGTACTCCAATTTCAAACAAAGTCTCAGAGGACACAAATCAAATGCTCACACTAACATACATACATGTATAAGTTATTTTATGTTTGTCAGTGATTTCACACAAAATTTGATTGGAAAAGGGACTTAATCACCAGGAAACTACACAATACATGTACAAAAGAAACTTAGATTAATGATTGAAACTTTGTAATGACATCATCATATCTTTCTTTGCTACATTATATAAATGATGGATGTTATTATTATTATTATAATTATAATACACAAAAGTATGAAGCACTCATCTTTGGTCACTATAAAAAAATGTACTCGTAATGACATGAGTAATAGTAATAGCTGTAGAGGCTTTGTTGCCAACATACTGACAAGATCTTCCACGCGTCACATCAGTGCTGTTTTGTCCTATCTCCCTCAATACAATTGTATAGTTAGAACAAAATAGCACTGAGGTTGCGCACTGTGATTGGTCAGGTACCATTTAATTATCTATGCCAATGTCCGTAATAAATATAAACATGTTGCCCTTGTAGAAGGATAATTACATAAACTCCCTGAGGGTGTTGGCAGCATCCTAGCCATGGTAGGCCTGTATAGCTTGGTAAGGGGCGTGATAGCACAGTAGGTTAAAGCGTTCAGCCAACACCACTTTGCCGAACTCACCCTGTGCAAGCTCAAAGTTGGTGTTTTTTCCAGCCCCTGGTCTCCTTGATAGGTGGGACCAAAGCACCTAGTTTTCTCAGATAAACTTTGAGGTCCATGTGTGCATGTTGCGCTCAAGATCCCTTGGCAGTTTGAAATTGATGAAGAGTAGGCCGCTGTCCGGACAACATTAAAAAAAATTGAACCCCATCACCCCCTATCCCACTGACAGAATAATCAGCGTGTTGATTGTGGTTACTTTACGCCCGAAGAAAAAATCTTGATTTATCACATGGGAAATATTGAATATGACAAGTACCACTCATATCAGGTGTTCTAGACATTTCTCTCTCAGATGCTTTATACAACTTTGAAACAAGCATTATTTAGCTCAAAAGGACATGGCTTTTAACATAATAATTTAATGTGTGTGCATCATCTGGTATCTTGCAACATTTTGTAATAATAGAGATTTATACAGCTCTTTACCCTCGCAACAACAAGCTCAAAGCATTTTACAGCGATTATTATCCTGACAGACTTAATTTATTCTAGAGCCATATCAACTTCCAGGTCGGCGCCCATACCAATATTTTTTTAATGCTTAATGCCACATACATTTCAACACTAAATCAAAATTAGTCGTCCAATACCTATGACTTCTATAATTAAAACAACGAATGAAATACATGAGGTGTAGTGAGAGGATCAACAAGACAACAATACATCAATCAAAACCATCTCTGGTAATATTCAAGGTGAGCATTATTAACAAATTGTTCCAAAGACAAGGCACACACAGAACAAAAAAACATATTATCATAGGAGTGCTATCTAGAATCTTGACGTGGCTTCAGTCCATACTTGACTTGTAAACAGGACACTGTGGGTTGATGGGCACTGAGAAAGACAAATACACAAATATTTGATGATGAGCTTGAATTGAGATTTAAACCCCTATTGATACAAGCACAGATAGGACACTTGGCTATTTCAGAGTAGCCAACCCGAGCGTGTCCTGTGTGTAAAAACAGCATATAAAGGATAATAGGAACGGGTGAGTAAAGCTCACATGCATTGGTCTGTATCTCAGTGTTAAAAGCTCTTCTGTTGTGCCTTGGGGAATGCGTTGGAAGAGGCTATGCTTTTTTACATTTTACCAATGTCCAGTCTCTCATACAAGTACAACCTTTTGTTCCAGAAAGAATCAAGAAGCATAGGTTAAGTGAGTCGAAAAATACAACTCATATAAGACATGTGTACAAACGCCCATCTCTGATAGGACAGGGATAGATAGCATCATAAACTATGCACAAGACCAAGGTGCAAAATCCCACATATGAGATTCGAATCAGGGATGCCTGGTTAGAAACCAAAGCAAGGGAACCTGATGAGAAAACCATTCGTCCAACCCAAAGAAATCAAAAGCAATATGTATTGAATGTAAGGACAAAAAGAGTGTAAGTGTTGTTTTTTTACAATAAGTAATTTAGTTTTATACCCCTAGCAACACTTTTTAGATAACATAAGAGATGGGACCTAAATTTTTTAACACCCGTCTCCGATATGATTGGGGTGGACAGCCATGAAAACTGCCCATGCATCACATCTTCAGAATGCCCTAATCAGGATTCGAACCCAGGTCGCCAGCTTGGAGACCAAATTCATATACCTAACGTGTTACTGTTAACCACATGTCCCATTAATTGGACAATAATTTCTTATATTCAAATCTTTAAGACTGCACTTCCTTACCCGTAACTTTTTAAACTGAAATTTGTATCCAATAAAACAACAACAGGTAGGTCTGTTGATTACATAAGTTACTTTTTCAAGTACAAAAATACAAATTAGAAATGTTATGTGCACAATCAACTGATTTCAGAGTACAACATTTTTTGGCTAACAGGGGAAAGCCTTTAAGCTTTTCATAATGATGGGGCTGCATGGTGATCGAATGGTTAACACGTTGGGTTAACGAGTTAGGTCTCCAAGCAGGTGACCCGGGTGTGAATTCGGCTAAGGACATTCAGTTCAGAACATGGGTCACATGGGCACTTTTCAAAGCTGTCTACCCTCGTCTTATCAGAGACAGACATTAAAACATAGGTACCACCTCTTATATATGATCTAAGAAGTGCCATTATTAATTATGATGGCGAAAGAGAAGTATGATGCTAACCTTCCAGGCCTGATAATGCGGAAAGTTCCCTTGACTGACAGGTCCACCACAGTAGAGCCTTGTCTGGATTCCTCTGTGTCACTCAAGATACCCCCATTGACCACAAGGTCTAACTGGGACCACAGGTTCTCAAACTCCTGAAACAAGAAGAAAAAGTGCCTCATTATACATGACATGCTTTGCACTATTTCAAAGAAAACCTACACCAGACTGGATAATGATGAATGGGAATATTCATTGCATGAAAACATAAATAATATGCCTAGACAAGGGCGAATGAAGTAAATTCATGGATGGCATAGAAAAATTGTTTAATATTCTTGAATTCTGCTTTTCAAGTAGGCCTATCTGATCATCTATGACTGAAGAAGAAACCAAGTTCGAGAGGAAATAAGAAAAAGAGGTTGCACTGGAACTTTGATATACATGTACAACTCATCGGCTTGGGAGAAAACAACAACAACATATACATGTACAAGAATCTAGAGATGTACCTGTATTTGTAAGCAGCTACTACTTCCGCTAACGTTTGCACTGGTCAGGGCGATGGGTCCCTCACAAGCAGTAGCCAGTCTCTGCATGTAGTCATGCTTGGGAATGCGTACACCCACCAGGTGAGTGTGTGGGTTCAGGTCTAGGTTGAGCTCAGGTGACCTCTCAAACACCACAGTCACTGGGCCAGGGAGCAAATCTGTGAGCACCTCTCTGGAAACTGTCACGTTACTCCATCTAGATGACAAAAAGTGATTTCTCTTATAGTTAGTAGGCAACAAAGCAAACAACTACGGAGAACAGAATGTAAAACCTAATACATTGTATTCTTCTGAGGTCAAGCGACGCAGAGGACAATCCACATTGGCTCTGTTAACTTGTGTGACATGCACAACAGTGTTTTTCAGTGAGAAGTGTTGTATTATCGGACGGATTGAACGGACGCCGATACCTTTATCTAATGACAAAGACATGATGGAATGAAGTACAGAGGAGAACAGTTTCAACATGACAAAGGTTTCACTTGATCTACAGTGAAGTATCTTTACCAAGTAAGAAATACAATTTATATGAAAACAAAAAAAACCTATACAATAATAAAGTCAGATAAAATAATGAATGAATGAAAAGACAGGAAAAAATGTACATACCACCACAAATTGAAAAACAATACAAAAACCGACTGAATTTAAACATATCATTAGAAGTACTAACTAAAATTGAAAGCTTACTTGTAAATGTCATCAATACATCCTACGCTGATTGCTACAGGTTTCTCATGGTTGCGTCCCTTAATTCTGTAGATTCTCTCGATGGCATCCACATTCTGGGCTAAACAAGCCACTCCATAGATAGTGTCAGTGGGCACAGCAATCACTCCACCCTTCAGAAGGCATGACGAGCTTGCTGTCACAATGTTGTCAAAATCTGTTCATAAGAATATAAATTTTTGTTAAATGCAGATCTTCTGTTTAATTCACTTTGGATGAAAATCAAGGAACGACTTTTTACAAAGAATTTATATGATTATTGATGAAAATGAACTTGAACAGGAAACTGGAATGAATGTGCAGGAACGCAATCTAGTCTTTTCTCCTCAGCATAAAGGTATGGAAGACAAGGGGGCGTGTTAGTACAGTGGCATTTAAAGCGATCAGCCAACACCAAGGTGTTGACCATAAGGTCACAGGTTGAAACTGACCCTCAAGCTCAAAGAAAGTTGGTGCTCACTTTGAGCGTTTTTTTTCAGCCAATAGTCTCCTTGATACCAACCACACATCCTGTCTTGGTCTAGGCCTAAAAAAATACTAGATTTTCTTTTATACACGTTTTCTCACTAAACTACCGCCTAGCTTGGCCTATGGTAGGTATGCAACATGTTGCTAAGTGTTACCCGGTAGTTAATACAATTGCGATATCATTCAACTAGATCTAGATCACACACACCACACATGGAAAGCAAAGAAGTAAAGTAGATTCTAGCCTAGCAGCAAACAACAGTGTTTGTTTACTTCCGTCCTTTTTCCTACTTTCATTTCATTTTCGAAAAGACTGGTAAATCGATTATAATTTGCCACTCAATCCTTGAATATGGTTGTAGGCCTAGTTGTAGGTACAATAACAGAGTTATATATATCCATAGAGATACACCTAATATTGGTTTTATCAGATTAATAGAATTAGAATGTCTCTACATTACATTCATATTTGATGCTAGAATACGCATCAAGACTGCTTAAAGTCGCTTCAACATCCATTTTTTTAAATTAAGGGTCGCTTATTATTAGATTATTACCTTAGCCTTATGTAAAGTATAGCAAATTGAGTCTGTCGGAGAGCGAGGAACTGCGTTAAAAAAATAAAAATATGTATCCACTACATGTGGGCCTACAGCTATATCGTTAATATCCAAAACAAGGACGCAAGAGATGAATATGAGTGTGTAAATAACCCATATAACATTTAAATTATACCCTAAACCTAAACATATATTATATATCATATTATATTTATATAGTCCGCAGGTTCCAACTATGCAGTTAATATACAAATAAATGTGATATCATTCAACTAGATCTAGATCTCTAGACTAGATTCTAGATAAATAAATAACTTAACTTAACAACAGTCCCTAACATTCACCTGTTTCTTCAACATCAAGCTGGCTATCATTACTTGAATCTCCTCCTGCTGCAGCCTCTGGGAATGTGTCGAGCTTGTGTCTGCAACTTAAGACTTGGCATTTGGCCCCAGACTCTGTAGACTGACTCATGATGGATCTGGACTTGATGCCCGGAGTAGGCACAACTGGTGGAGGTTGAGGGGCCATGCTGTCTATTTCTATTAGGGTATGAAGTCTATGGAATGAACTGTGTTGTGTCAACACTTTGTTGCTCTTGTAAGGACTGGATTTCTGTTTATTCCAATGTGAATTTGTTGTGAATGTGGTAGCAGTACTACGCTGATCCAAACGATGACTGTGAAAACAGTCACAGTCACCACAGTCACAGTTGTGACTCAGGGTCTGGAGCGAGTGTGATTGTTGTGAAGATGTGTTGTTGACTGAGACTGTGGTGGTAAAGGAAAACGAAGTTACATTTTCTTTAAGGACATAAGAATGCGTCTTCTCGACTTGACGCAGACAAGTGAGAATGGATCGGTTTATCCTGGAAAACCTCATTCGGTAGGACAGTTTCTTAGAATGTCATCATCATGTCATCATGTATTAGATCTAGATCTATACACAAACAAAACACACCACACATGGAAAGCAAAGAAGTAGAGTAGATTCTAGATCTAGCCTAGCAGCAAACAACAGTGTATGTTTACTTCCGTCCTTTTTCCTACTTTCATTTTCGAAAAGACTGGTAATCGATTATAATTTTCCACTCAATCCTTGAATACGGTTGTAGTTGTAGGTACAATAACAGAGTTATATCCATAGAGATACACCTAATACTGGTTTTATCAGATTAATATAATGTCTCTACATTACATTCATATTTGATGCTAGAATACGCATCAAGACTGCTTAAAGTCGCTTCGACATTTATTTGTTTAAATGAAGGGTCACTTTCTATTATGACCTTATGTAAAGCAAATTGAGCCTGTCGGATAGCGAGGAAGTGCGTTATACAAACAAAATATGTATCCACTACATATGGGCCTACAGCTATATCGTTATTATCTAAAACAAGGACGCAAGAGATGAATTGGAGTGTGTAAATAACCCATATAACATATTATAGTCCGCAGGTTCCAACTAAAATATTACTCACGAGTGCTAAGTGGAGTGTAGAACAGCAATCTGCTGCAACTCAAGTCAACCTGTGGAAGGACCATAAATATTCGCATTGACAGCAACACTGCTTCTTCAAATTACACCTGTGCAGAGAATAAAGCAGATCGCACGATCTACGCCGGTCGATGCATTGCGCGACATATTTAAAGAGTCGATAAAGTAAGCACCTAAACGCCTCGGGAAAGCCAAATTCAATCAACTACCGATAGGCTTACATAAATCGCATTTTATGTCAACCTTGGCTTTCCGGCTTTCCATCAGAGAGTGTATCATGAATTAGGTAGAGCCCTAGCTTTAGTAGGAGCACTAATAGTGCAGTTCGCCACTCATGATTTTCCTTTAGCGAGTGTATCGTATTTAGGTTATAAACTTTGAGTTTTCGAAGAAGAATTACAGTACGTACGTTACTGAAGAACTTGAGAAATGGGTACGTCCTCCAAGTTCTGGATTGTCCTAATTCTGTGTAAGTAACAGTATAGCTGGTTAAGCTACTAACTTAATCAAAACACACTATCTGTTCAGAATCTAGGTTAGGGGATTGGAATTGTAGACTCATTTCTAAATCAACCATCAATTTTCAAATGGAAAAGAGCGAGAACAACGGTCACGTATTTTCAAAGACATACATGATGTTTCGATCGTTTTTCTTTTTGTTTCTTTCCACCACCATGTTAAGAAAATCATAATTCTATTCAAGCAATGTGTTCTATGTTGAGTGACGTCAACGGCAAAGGACCGACAACATGATGATCTTCTTAGCTTGTAATAATCTCTACATAATTTTGTTTTAGATTCTCGGCTAGGGATTATTAGCTTGTATTAATCTTTACATTTTGTTTTAGACTCTCGGCTAGGGATCTTGCACTCCCACCATCGTGGCGAACAACTGTCATTGGAGATGTTGGATGCAAGGTACACAGGGCCGAGTAATTATGCAGTAGACACCTGGGTCCGTCATGATGACTTGGGCTACATTATCGAAGGTGGTGATGACGATTATGCTAATGCTGGTGTGAGTCTATTAGTAGGCCCTTCGTATGATCCAACGGAATCGGAAGCTAATAGCTTCATTGTTCGAGGTGATGTGGCCACATCGAGTGAACATCCTTATCATGCGTCTTTGCAGGTCTGTACTGTGTGTGTGTGTGTGTGTGTGTGTGTGTGTGTGTGTGTGTTTGTGTGTGTGTGTGTGTGTGAGAGAGAGAGAGAGA
>JAUELK010105200.1:0-12062 GCA_031471215.1 Gastropteron pacificum
CTAATTTCTGTTTTTGAAATGAAAATCAACAACAAATTTAGCTAGATCTAGGGGTTAGGGTTAGGGTTCAAAAAAATTACACACCACCAGGGATCGCTTTCGGTAACCAGTCCCAAATGTTGATATGGAGAATGGAGGAAATACAGGGATGGTTACAATGTTATTGTTAGGGTTAGTACGGTTAGAGTTAGACACAGACAATTACGGCCGATTAAACTATTATCCATTTAACTTGGAATAATCATAAACAAAACTAAAATGTTATACAAATCTGACATTCAAAATGGCTGCCATGTAAACAAAATGGACGGGGATCGCTTTCAGTAATGAGTCCCCCTTGCTGGACTAAGGGGATAGATCTGGATCTCTACTATTAAGTATACCTGTACTTTTGCAATTTTTGTAGTTGTAGTGTAGCACAATCAAAGCAGGCCGTAGCCGTAGGCTAGTTAGCAGTTAGGCCTAGATTTAGATGGGCCAAATGATTAGTCTCGTTTGCGAGAGTGAAAAGGGTTAAGGTGGGATTCATCAATAAGCTTGACTGAATGCTTTGTTTTTCATTTCAGATTTTGACAACGTCTGAAAACTTTTTCCCAACTCACAGAGCAAGCATGACATTGACATAGATGACAAAAGAAGCAAGCAAGAAGATATTATGATACAATCACAATGATTGGGAAAACTCACATAAGTACATTTGCAGTTGGCATTATCTTTGGTCTCTCAGTGTCACTATTTATAAAGTATTCTGAAAAGGGGCCAGTTCTATCTGCAACAAGTTTCATCCCAGCCAGTCCTCACAGTCACGGAGAAAACGACCTGCTCAGTGGGCCAGAAAGTCAAGTCAACTGGACAGACTCCCACTCTCACAGTCATGCAGGTTAGCGCCTTCATGATCTTTATGAAGACAATGGAATGGAAGGCATTTTGTTGTTGTTTGTTTATATATATTGTTTTATTCCTTCAATCCAACTTGTCATTGATCATGTTTGATGCTTTATATTTTTTTGGCAGAATTCACTTTTCAACTTTCATGCTAAGATGTTTCAATTGATTTAATCTTTGAATTTTACTGTCTTCAGAAAATACAATGTATCAAGTTCAATGTAAAAGAGAGTTTAAAGTAAACTGTAGAAGACGTGATCTTTATTTCTGTGATGGCCTGGTTGCTGTATCATAAGAACCATTCTTGTTTCAAAGAATGCCAAATGAATTTGTGAATGTAATTTTATTCTTTTTCATTTATTTTTGTTTTTCAATTGAAGATGAAGACACATCAGTTGCGGAGCGCTTGAAAGAGCAGGTGAAAGTTCTATGTTGGGTGATGACTAACCCCAGCAACCACGACAAGAAAGCCAGGCATGTCCGAGACACATGGGGGAAGAGGTGCAATGTCCTTCTCTTCATGAGCTCCAAGGCAGACGCTGAGCTGCCCGCCATTGCTTTAGATGTCAAGGTGAGTCAGTTTGTTGGTATGTTTGACAGGTTCTCAATTTATAGTCTAGTACTTGTTATTGTAAGGCTCAACAAAGTAGCCCAAGCGTGTAGGTGCTTACATTCTTAGAATGTGAAATGAAGTATATCAGGTATTTGCATCTGGTCAAATAAATCCCATCGGAAATCTCAATACTGGATGCTGGATTAGAGCGCACAAATCCATCATCAGGTGCTGGGCCTGTATGCTCTTAACTCATCATAAGGCGCTTGTCATAGATGCCACTTTTCCACTATGTAGTGGAAATCTGCTATCAGCTTCTCCGCTATTCCGTCGCTGTTTGTCTTCGCGCCGCTACTGTTACTTAGCGAAGGCCGCAATGATGCGAATTATTTATAAGCTGACGAGAAAAACGATATAGCGGACGGACGATTTTCATTTTACCCACGCGCCTGCACACTTGCCTTTACTGATTTTTTAAACTTCCTTCCGTTTTAAGCGTGTTTCTCTGCTTGATTGTGAGAGCGTATTCTTGAAATATTTGACGCAATCCATAGAAACAATTCTAGCGTTAGAAATGTTTGTAGTTTTTTAGCTTAGACTATCATGGCGCAACGTGTAGTTATCAAGAGAGGAGGTGACAGTTGTGAAAGAGATAAAGACATAAGGAACAAATGGAACTGGACTTGGTTGGCAAAAGTGGTTGACGGTGACATGTTAAGCGTTTTCATGAGGAAACTAAGTAAGCCTGGGCTGGCATTGTGTATCTGGTGCGACGCAGAGTTGGTCTATGGTGGAATTGCCTCTCAAAATGACTAGAATTCGTTTTCGGCTCTGCCCCATGCTTCACAGCCGCGGAAAATTCCTCCTTTTTTCAAAATTCTCTGGTGGAAGCTATTTATGTACACATAGAATAATGTAAGAAAACATTTCTCCATGTAATTTATCCACCTCATTTATCTTCCTGTTCCTCATTTCAATATCATTCGTTTTTCATTGTTGTAATTTTTTCAGGAAGGGCGAGAGAACTTATGGGAAAAGACAAAGAAATCTTTTGAGTACATCTACCACCATCACTTTGACACAGCTGACTGGTTTGTGAAGGCAGATGATGACACCTACATTATTGTGGAAAACCTGAGACATCTCCTTAGTGACTTCTCCCCATCCAAACCAATCTATTTCGGCCGCAGGTTCAAGCCTCTCGTTAAGCAGGGATACATGAGCGGAGGTGCAGGATATGTAATCAGCAAAGAAGCTTTGAAAAGGCTGGCCGAGAAGGGCTTGCACAACCCAGAAAACTGTCGCCAGGACTCTGGGGGCGCGGAAGATGTGGAATTTGGCAAGTGCATGCAGATGGTTGGTGTCATTCCAGAGGACTCCCGAGACGAGCTTGGTAGAGAAAAGTTCCATCCATTTGTACCTGAGCACCATCTGATCCCAGGCATCTTGCCCAAGAACATGTGGTACTGGTCATACAACTTCTATCCAGCCAAACAGGTACAGTGGATGTCATCATCATTGCACTAGAGAAGCTGTATAAATCTCTTGTACTGGCTTCAAATTTTTAGTGTCATCATGTTAAACTTCAAATCTGCAAGCATGATAGATATATAGTAAAACAAGAAATCATTATAAAGGCAATAAATCATCAGCTACAAATAGTGAATTTTGAGACAGCCTCACTTACTTAAAGAATTATGGTTCTGTGCTTCGTATACCATTTACCATTTAATTCAGGAAAAATCAGAATTATAAAGAACAATAAATTAAAAAAACCCATCTCCATGAGAAATCACTGTTTATATGATAGGAAATGTATTTCATTAGACAGATGAAAACATTCATTGCCAGTGCTTGTTTTAATTTTGTACAAAAACAATACTCATTATTTTTGTAATTCAGGGCCAGGACTGTTGCAGCGACTACGCAATCTCCTTCCACTACGTGTCCCCTAACATGATGTACGTTCTGGAGTACTTGATATACCATCTGAAGCCGTTTGGAGTCAACTCAAAGGGGCCACTAAGTGTTGAAAAGCCCAAGGAGAGACTGGAAGTGGATCGTCTTCCCCAAAAAGATACTGCTGTGGTAAAGAAAAAGAAAAAGAAAGCCTACGAGAAAATGATGCTAAAGGCTCAGAAGATGGAGGAAAATGAAATAGACCAAGATCTAGTAGAGGACATCAAGGATTCATAATTGTTCATGTTTTCCTTTTTTTTTTTAAATGACATTTTACTGATCATTGACAGTGCAGCTTTGCAAAGATTATCTCATCTTTAATCTTTCCTTCCAAATATTTTTTTTCTCTGAATTGATTTATCTTTAATGACAAAATAGTGTTAAATGTTGCTGTTTGATGAAGTCTTTAATAGTAATAATAGTGGTTTGTGATCTCATTTATTGTTTAAGAAGAACTTTTCCTGAAATTCATGAAAGTGTTGTCATCATCAATTACCTGTATGATTCTTTGATGTATGTTTGACTTGTCATGCCCTATCTCTACTCAGGTGTTTGCATCAGTCATTTTGAATTGCCAACTATACATCATCAACATTGATTGTCATTTTGCTATGAACCAAAATCTGTTCAAAATCTCTTCTTTGTTAATTAATTGATAGTTGCTGTATTGTTAGGTTTGACTTGTATTCCATCTCTCTTCGGTCAGATCCCTCTGTGTTTCCGTCAGTCCATTCCTTCATTCAGTAGCGTCACTTGGCTCATCCGCAGGTCGGTTGGTCACTCAATCAGTTTTAGTGTCTAATTTTATGTTCTATCTTTACTGTCTTGAGAACCACTGTATAATCATTCATTCACTACCTATGAATACCTCTTTATCATACTAATACTAATAATACCAGAAAATGTATTAATAGTCACAAATATACTTTTAAAAAAACTCTGCTACAATCTTGTCACTTGATCAAGATATTGATCATAAAGATGTTTAGAACCAAGGACTACTTTCTATAGAAGGAGTTCTTGTTCAGAACATCTATGAAACTCTCACATGTTTCACTATGAACCATGAACTGTGAACTTCTTATAGGTGTCACTACATTTTCAGGACTGAATCACTAATGTAGGCAACAAAGTTAAACTACATTGTAGTCAAGGCAGCACAAGAATTGTTCAGATCACTTGGTGACACATGATAATAGTTGTAATGCTATTTAATCATTATTGATCATTGCAAGTAGAAAGATAGTAACAGCAATCAATGTTGCATAGAAAGCATAATTAAACAGGTCTAGATTTATCAGGCTCAGAAAGATGTTGTAAAAGCCTGAAAAGTTGTATTATATTAATTATAATACATTTGTATTTTAATAAGTATTTGACACAACACCTACTGATTGGTTGAGATTTGTGTTTTCCCTTTTTGTTGAGGGCTTGCTATGAAAGCTGTATTAGGATTGTTTCTGACATTAATCAAAATCATCTCAATGGAGTAGATATTATGAATAACTTTCAAGATGCTTTGTTGATTGTTTTTCTCCCCCTTAAGATGACAATGCATTTAGTTCTTGATAATCAAAATTATCTAGTCACATGATTTAAGCTTTGCATAATATTGTTATCACTTTAGGCCTACTTCAAAGGTCTAAGAACGCTAAATCACTTATTTTTTGGAGTGGCTATTCGCACCAGGAAAGCCCACCTAAGTGCGCCCGGTGGATTCCGCTAGTGGGATTTCTTCTTCGACTTCCTCCCAGTCTGTTTTGAATTGAAATCGACAATCTGATCTAGATCTAGATAGGTCTAGATTTAAGAAATCTAGGCTAGTTAGAACTTCTAGAATAGCTCTAGCCATGACTGCCCTATCAAATGGTGTGACTGGTCTGAATAGCAGCTCTGAGAAAACGCGCACCAGGAAAACGGTGCGAGTGCGAATAGCCACGTCCTTATTTCTTTTTGTTTCATTTTGTTGTTGTTGCCATCAATAAACAATTGTATTCTCCGACCTTCACTTTCCCACTAGAAGTGAATCATGTTGTGTGTTGTGTCCCCCAGACAGACAGATCACTGTAACTGAAGCAATCTTGGACTCAGTATTGTCTCATTGTAATCATCCTCATTGTGTTACTGTAACAAACACTCCTGTTGGCTTTATTGTCTTTATGTTCTAACATCATACAGTTTGAATACAATCAAAAACCTGAATAGTCAAACATGCTCACAGTATATTATAAATTTTGTATTACATGTAAATAGTGTTTGCTTATATTTGTTTTTTGTTTTTTGTGTGTTTTTTTGGGGGGTGGGGGGGGGTTACCCAAAATTCTGTGGAAATCATAGTGAACTTATTTACAATTATGATAACTTTTATTCGAAAACATACTGCGGTTATTGATTCAAAATTGGATAGATTTATGATGACAGACTATTTTCTCTCTTATTTAAAAAAAAAAAAATCTAGTGGGGGAAGGTTTTTCTATGGATGTGTTTACCCTTTTTGATGACATTTTTTAAACTTTGTGAAGTTTTAGATAACATTTACTTCCGTGTGCAGATATGACATCTACTTTGATTCTTGACATTTGTACAGAGACATTGCATTGCAGTCATGCTGTTGGTGATTTTGTTGTGATGTTGATGATGTGGTGCTAGTACAATTGTGGAATGTGTGAAAATATGTTTTTATGGATTTTCTCCCACCCTGAAAAGGTGCTTGTACACACACCTTACTTTGTTTTCAGTTCATCAAGCCTATGGATAGACCGTGAACTGACAGACTGCGCTCAATGTATTCTCTTGCGCTTCTTTCTTTTTACTCGTTCACTGGTCTTACTTTTGTGCTTAAGACTTTTTTGTATGATTGTGTTGTGCAGGACTTTAAACACTCTAGACACAGAAATGGTTGCCAATAGTTCAGTCTTGGTCTTTTGTATTTGTAGTAGTACTAGTTGTAACATAACTATTGTGCGCCTCGAGCCCACACAGTGGGGAAAGTGCGCATTATAAATACACTTAATATTATTATTACATGTGTTTGGATCAAAAGAGTCTCTGTTTGTAATGTAGGAGCAATCAAGGTTTTCAATCGATGACATTTATACATGCTGCATGTACATGTACATTTTTCCATGTTAACTACAGACCTGTCGCAAGGGATAGGCTTTGGCTTGGCTCATCACTCTGATTGATACACATTAATAAGAAATATGTTTTCGTGAAAGGTATTAGAAAACGGCCAGTCAAATTTATGATCTTTTGATAGTCTTTTTGTGTCAGCTCTTCAATGATGTTGAAATAAGGCTGAAGTCTCTTGTTGAAATCAAAAGGTTTGAGTTTCACTAAAACTGCCTACCTTAAAGATTCACATGTCCAAGATCACTGTCTACTTCTTACCTTTGTTGATATTTTACACTTCCACCGATTTCTTTTAATTGTTAAACTTCATAATCAAAAACTTTGTAATCAAAATAATCAAATGTTTATCTTTGTCACTCAGAATTGGAGACACCCATTATGTACACTATTCATTCATGCAGATTGTTTTGTCAATGACAAAGACTGCTTGTTCTTTTCACATTTTGCTGTTTCATTTAATTTCACTTTGATAATTCAGCGCATCTTTGCCATTTACATTTATATACATTTCAGATGATTTATAAAAGTCATTACTGTAAAGTGTGTAGAGGGACATTTTTAGTCCTGTTTTTACATATCATCAGGTGAAAGTTACTCATATAACCAGAGTTCAGTTACTACAGGTGATGGGGTAAATAGCCATAAACACCATACACATTATATTTATATATGTATGGACTTTATATACACTTGTTTTTGAAAAGCGTTTCTTGTACTGTAGCATGTTTCTTCAGAATGAAGTTGTGTTGTACCTTGCACAAAATTAGGACACTGCTGAGTTTTCTAAAATTGCTCATAATCATATTCAGCTGCAAAATCAAATCTCTCTGGCTAAATATTGCAACCCTCCTCGTACAAACATCGAATGAAGCGTTAAAATAAAACATGTCATAAGAAAAGCACTGTACATGTACAAGATGCTTAGATAGAATATAATTACAGTAGTATACTGATGTAGTAGTAGTAGGTGAGAGAAATGTTGTAACAGTAACAGTGAGCAGTTGAAGTGCAATGGTAACAACACAAACTTATAATAACAAAACATATTTGAAATTATGTTTCATTTATTTCATGTGATGTTGGGGTTTTTTTGTTTAAAAAAAAAATTCTTGTCATTGCACGTTCACTATATATTTACTGTACAGTCTTTGTTGGTTGTCCCAGGATCACTCATTCTCTCGTCCCTTTCTTCTCCTTACAAGGCATTTTTGTTGACCCCACCTTTCTTAGACTTGAGAAACTTCAAGATAGAAGAATGATGCGTAAGTTTTGAATCTCAGACATACTTGACATAGGACCGGAAATCTTAGTTGACTTCCATGTCTGTATAGTGTATACAGCATAATGGGAGATTTGTATTTGTACTTGTACTTGCATTAGTATGCCATTTGTTGGTTTGGTTGTTTCTTTTTTACATGTATATGCTTGTATAAGCCGTTGTAAGCATTATGATGGGTTCTTGCTAATGTTGTAACAAATTTAAACAAGTGACATAGCCACAAATTGTTTTATGCCTTGATGGTATTTCATCCTCAGAACAGGGTCAATTTTAAATCCAGAGAATAATAAGCTGACAAAGTGCTAACACCTGTTACACTTAACAATACAACAATATAACATGTACAAACTTGTTGGCAGATTTACACATAACAGCTACGTACCATAGTGTATAATTGAAAGAAAATTAAAAAAAAAAACTTTGTTTTCTTTCCCTCAACCCAAACACGTAATTAATTAAATGCCACCTTCTTAATATTACTAGCTTGTGTAACCCCTATAATATCATGTAGAGAATAAAGCACTGAACCTTCTCAGAAAGGAATATCCTTGGCACCTACAGGAATGGCCACAGTTCTCATTACTTTGACAAGCCCAGCCTTGAGCTCTGGGTTTGTTTTTTTTAGGGGACCGGGTGGTATAGAAATGATGATGATGTTGATAAATGAACTTCATTATCATCATTATTATTATTACTAAACACCTGAGTATGCATTTGTTCATTGATCATTGTTAGTCAGAGGATAACAGCTGCAATATCATAGGGATGAAAGTTAACTACTGTACGATGGAAAAAAAATGGCATTGAAAAATAATCTTATTTTACAGTTATTAATACAACATGTATTGATATGAGTCTCTGATAATTAATTACTTTTTTTGATGTGTCTATTGTGCAACTTTTCTTTGAATGCTAAATTGTAGATATGTAACAGTATTGCATGGAAACGACATTATTGTGAAAGTTTTGTTTTTTGGTTTGTCTAAAAACTGATGTCGGTGAATGTGTTTGAAACAGTTTTTACAATGTATTCATGTTATTATACACCTTCTGTTTCATTGGTTCTATTAGCTTGGCCTACCAGGACACGTAGGCCTTAGTCTTCGGCTGAAGTATAATTCTATTTATACTTTATACACAAAACTACCGCAATAATCAATAAGTATTATATTCACTCTTTAGTCTGGGGCTTTACACAAAATCAACAAATCATGCCAGAGAAAGAATTCCCTTTAGTTTGTACTGATGATCAGCAGTTTTATCTTATCTTTATAACCATTTGAATGAATTGGTTTCATTGTCGTCAATGTCATCAAAAGATATATAATTAATTTCATGATATTGAATATAATGTATCTTGCCAAAACTTTATTAAACCCAAATTAACAACAAACTTTTGTATTGGTGTCAAGTTTGTTACAATTGATTTTATGCTCTATTAGTTTATACTTTATATAGTATGGTATGATTATATTGATAATAATAGCTTAATTTATAAAGTGCATGTCTTGTTTTACAGCAAGCTCAATGCGCTTTTCAGCATATTATTACCCCAACAAACCTGTTTTATTTCAAAGCCATTTCAACCTCCTGGGAGTCCTTCATGCTTCCTCGTTGGTGCTTACACTCCCAAATATTGACAAGATTTGTCGCTGTCTATAGTCATGTACCATTTTTACACCCGGGTACAGTCACAAAATGTGTGACAAAGCACTTTTCCCAAGAAAACCCCTGGTGGTGGTAAAAAAATATTCTCGAATCCAAATTGAGTTTACACTAGACCACCAGATCTACCACCGTCACAAATGCTTTGTTCTTTTCTATTAACCACTTCGGAGCTACATAATGTATTTGTCTACTGTTTGCAAGTACAGGTAGGTCTGCTCATACTTATAAGACATAGAGCACAGAATCACCAACAATATTACTAGATCTAGATCAAATGCAATCCATACTGAACAGATTATTTTTTCTTTCTTTCTTGTTTTCCCTCTTTCACATTCTTACTTAAAGGCAACACAAGGAACGAAGTGAGATGTTAAATGTGTATTTATTTCATTTTCAGAACACCCTGTCCATCAAAGGTACACGACATGTCATTCAACTAAAAGGTTTAGGAAATGCAAATTGCTACTTGCTTGAAACATAAGTATTATTTGATTAATATTTTTTTTAATGGAAACTAAAAAAAAAAGTTGTAACCACTTTGGAACATTGTACATGTACATGTTTGCTTATCCATCACACATAGAAATACACTGTGAGGTTTTCTTGGTATCAATATCAAATATGATAGACTACGAGGCTGCATGTAAAACAGATCTATGATGTTATTTGTGACTATACTATATTACTGTTTAGACAAAAGATCTTGAGAGCAAATATAATAATATTAAAAATATAAGAATCCATTCACAATCTGTGCAGGGGATTTGAAAGTCATCTTTTCTCCATTCATTCTTTCTTCTCCAAAAATAGCAGGTCAAAAGTTGTCATGGAAAATCGTAGAGGAAAAACAACCATGACTGTGACACTGGTCCCACAGGCCATGCATTATTAATCACCATCGATTAGTGTCGTCATTGTCATTGTCAACTCCTTTGTGGGTTCTTCATAACACAGCTGAATGTTGCTTCATTTTGCATCTAAACAGTCAATGAGTTCACTTCGTCGAACAAATTTTTAAAAATCACATGACATTTGTTGAATTATATTCAAAACTTTTGTAAGGAAAAACGAGCTTGCTCATACATGGTGTAGGCCTGCTATAAGTATAAAATATTGTGAATAATAATATTTGATTTTTCAAAGTTCTAGAATTTGAAATGAATTTTTGTAATAGAAAACAACGGGACTGAGAGTCGTTCAGGTTTTGATTTCTGTTTGTGTGTTATGGTTTATTAACAATACGATAAAAACAAAAACAATTTTTTTTAAATCAACCAACCCCCAACAACAAAGAAACATTAAATATAAATAATATTCATAATACCAAAAGACAAACAAAGAAGGAAAATAACGTGTTCATTGGTTCCTGCACCCAAACTTGATTAATAGCCATAACCACTGAGTATGAGGCACAACATCTACAGTATAGATACATACAGGTACATAAGTACAAGCATTTATGTATGATGAGAGACAGAAATCCACAACATTCTTAAAGATAAAAACAGCCTGTTCCTGTTCATAATAATAATATGCATCTACACACCAGTTGCCAAGCTTTGTAAAGAGAGAAAAAAGAAGACAGATATGAAAACAAATTCAAATACTAGTGTTTGTGTGTGTCTGTGTGTTTGAATTTGAATGTGTGAAGGAGAGAGGAATAAAAAAACAAACAATTCATCCACATAATCAACTCACTCTATGCTGTCTGGCCAATGCGGTAGTGGATAATGAGAAAAGGAAATTAGTTTTACGTTTACAAAAAATAAGAAGTAGACTTATTTTGAGCGTTGAACACATTAT
Source organism: Gastropteron pacificum (assembly GCA_031471215.1). NCBI lineage: Eukaryota > Metazoa > Mollusca > Gastropoda > Cephalaspidea > Gastropteridae > Gastropteron > Gastropteron pacificum. The sequence continues at coordinate 11,280 of JAUELK010105200.1, forward strand.
TGTTACGACTTTTAGTTTTAGCGATACATTTAATATGATCAATCGAAGATAAAAATGCACACCTGAGAAATGCATACACAGTGAAATCTTAACAACAAGATGACTTCCTTTGAGCCACAGAAATCTGTGAATGTTGAACTTAACAACAAGATTTTGGCCGAGGAGTTTGTCAATTGTGGAGAAGATGTCTAGATCTATACACAAATAAATTGTTAATCCCTGATCACATCATTACAATAAATGTTATCTATCATTCCTTCACAGACAATGAGTGCACAACACAGAAAACAACACGGCAAATGCATATTCTGAGTAAATATATATCTCAAACATGGTAAATTCAACATGACATGAAATGAGAGGGCAAAGAAAGTATGTAATTCCTAAGTAAACTGACAAATTGAATAGGAAAAGATGCATTATTCTGAGTAAATAAAACATATCTAAAACAATTGCAAACACCTGTTAATAAGAAATTGTGTTGTAAAAACGGTATTCAAAGAAATAAATGACATCATTTTCTGTTACTCATAAAATTGAGGAAAAAACACCCGAGGTATATTTGAGCTCAAAGAATTATGACGATGGAGAAGAAAAGTCAAAAGAACTTCTGAGAAAAACATCTGGTGTAAAAAACAAAAGAATAGAGAAAAAAAGAGGGGGACAGAGCAGCGAGGAATAGGAATAAAAGAAAACAGAGTGTAGCTTTTGTTTGTTGCAATCAGGCACAAGTTATGAGTTATTCACTCTTCAAGTGGTCTTAATAGACCTACAGAGCCATGG
>JAUELK010105310.1:0-21633 GCA_031471215.1 Gastropteron pacificum
GCATCCATTTTGGTGCAGTATTAACGGAGAAGATCTGGCTTTAAGTTCAAAAGTTTGCCTCTTATTTATATAGATGATTGACTTTCCAGTGATGTCGAGGAGGAAGGATCATCGTTGTATTTATTTTTACTTTCGAGTGAAGACGACAGAGAGTTTGACTTTGATGATGAGTAGGAAGGATCATTATTGTATTTATATTTACTTTCCAGTGATGACGACAGAGAGTTTGACTTTGATGACGAGGAGGAAGGGGAAGATGTGGGCTCAGACGTTGAGTACCCCGGCAGTGACACAGACAACAGGTTTGAGGTACACCCTGGCAGGGGGAACACACAGGACGACATTGCCGAGGCTCAGACTGCACTGGTGAGACTTTGGGGGGTTACTAAAGTTACTTTCCTTGAAATGGCAGGGATTGGGACTTTGCAGAAATTTCAGCATAGGCATGTATGCAGATTTGTTTACTTACTAGACAAAGAATTTATCATTCTTTTGTGTGTTGTCTAAGAATAAGATAGTTGGCTTGCAGAAGCAAGTCTATTTCATGTATTTTTAGTGAAAAATAGTTTTAGTATTAATATAATTCATGTAGTCTGTGCACAGTACATTTTTACATTCGGTAATGTAGCAATAAAAGTTGCCGTTTTTTTTTCAAGACAGTCTCCCATCCCTGTTGTACTTTTATATTGCTAATTTGGGTTGAAAGTGTATTAACTATTACACTATTACTGATCTTTATGAGATTTTTTTTTCTAGATTTTGCGTAACTTTGAGGAAGGTCTTGGCTTCAGATGCTCGGCCCAGGATGAAGATGAGGAGGAAATGCCTACAGCTGAGGACTATGAGAACCTCAAGAAAATCCTGAAAACTGACAAGTTCTCACAGAAACCTGTGTGAGTGGATTCTCACTGTTTTGTTCATTGAGATGTTTTGGGTTGTTTTTTTCCTTGCTGTAGCCTTCTACTTTTTAGTTTTTATCATGTTTTTTTTTCTTCTCCTGTAGCCATCACCTTTTTAGTTGTAGTCTTTATCATGTGTTTTTTTTTACTGTAGCCGTCTTCTTTTTAGTCTGGGGTTTTCTTTCTTGTAGCCATCTTCCTTTTAGTCTTTATATTTATAGTTATACACAACCATTCATTGTTCTTGTCAATTCTATAATACTGAAGAACGAGCCTTTGGTCTCATTCATCTGTTAGTCTTGTGAAACATTCTAAGCATTACAGTGTGTGTCTATAGCCTGTTATGTGTGGCCCACATCATATCAACCTGACAGTGGTGATGTCCTCTCTCAAGTCTCATATGTGATTTTTATTGTCTTTTTATGTAATTCGCATTGAGCATATGTTTTACATTTGGAAATGCGCACAAGAAATGTAACAAATTATTATTATTGTGCAGGACTCTGAGCGAAGTGTTGGATGACAAAACAGACAGACCACAGGTGGACCCACAGAAGTACTTGTATGAGGACACAGACGAGATTGTCTGGAAAGATGCTCCTTCCACCAAGCCCAAGTTTGATTGTGTCAGCATTTTAAGTGAGTGTTTAAAATAATAATGATCATAATAGCTATCTATAGGGCACTTTTTTCTCATTCTATAGAATAAGCAAGCTCATGCGATTTCCTGCACATTTAAATGGTGTTCTGTGGAAGAACGTTAAACAGAGATTTAAAAAAAATAAATTGCAAATTTGTCTCTGTGTCAAGGCAATTGGCCGAAAAACAATTGCTCAAAGGTTGCTGGATTGAGAAGAAGAAGAAATGGTGCTCTCTATGCAATAGATTCAAAGTTGTGGGGCTTGTAACGATAGCAGCCCATGGTGTATTGTTCTGTTGGGAATTAGATGAAATAGAGACAATACATGAAAGGAAGCAGTTCATTTTAACTCAACTCAACATGTTAACAAGACTATGTTTTTTTTATTTTGCCCACAATACCACAAAGAGTCCAAAAGTATGGATTTGCATTTTGTATGTTGTAGTTAGGGCCTATTGATAGATAATTTGGTTAAGCCTGAAAGCGACTTTGTACTTATAAATGCCCTTCTGTCTGTCCACCAGGTTTGAACTCCAACACAAGGAACTTGCCTACAGATTTGATACCCCCAAGAAAGGAGGTAAGCCTGCTCTTTTAAATCAATGTTTTTGATTCACATCATGTTTTTTTTCTTTTCGCCTTGGTAGGTAATCATTTTAATGCCTTAAAAAAAATACATTTCAGGGCTTGGTATTATCCACTAATTTTACTGGAATGTTTTGATGAAGCATCTTTTTAGTCATTCTTTATTTCTTTAACTTTAATTGATTGTGGGCATGACTGACAACTAGCACCTTACATTTTCGTCTGCATCTCATTCTCTAAGTAAGGTGTCATGTTGTTTTATCTTTGTTATCCAAACCAACCCCCACGCACCCACTACATCTTGCCCAAGAAGACCTGGTTCATCAACTTAGTCATGGTGTCTATATTTCTTGTTATGAGTTATTGGATAATGAACTTTTGTTCCCAATTCATGTAATATGCTTTCATGTGTTCTTACATCTGTCCCTTTTCTCTCTTAGTATGGCACTAGTAGTGTAGTCGTCTGTACAATATACTGTGAACTGTTCCACCAGGGCAAGAAGAAGCTTCCATCAGTGAGTGAGACAGAAGCCCCTGTGCAGGCTGGCCTGACCCTGCAGCAGCTGGAGACAGAGATGAGAGAAGGTCGCAGGGCAGACAGAGCAAGCACCTTCAGGCCTGGCGACGAAACGGTAGACGAGAAGAAGTTGAGGAAGAAAGCCATCAAGGAGGAGAGGAAGGTGGGTGGACATTTGGGGAATAGTTTTCTTTTGTTGGGAGGTCACCATAGCTTTGACTTTGTGTGGGATGTTTTAAAAGTGAATTACTCAATTGCTTGCAAAGAAAAGGATTTAAAATTATGGTGATGATCGAAAGTTTGTTGGTTGGTTGTATTTTTTGTTGTACTTATTGTCTCTCTCTTTAAAAATAAAAACTGAATTTAATGATATTTAATGGGTATGGGTCCTCACAAGTTAACCCGTTATAATTAGAGTAAAAGTTGTCATCAATTACTGTGATAGTGGTCGCATGGTTAGAGTGTCCATTTGGTACGGTTGGGGACTCGGGTTTGATCTCCACTCATGATGATTTTTTATTTAAATATACTAAACTTGCATGTCATATCATGTCAACATTTCCATTCAATTTTTTTTTTAACAAACTTGCTGTAGTAAGGCTTTAGATCTAGAGAATTAGTGGTGAACTGTCCGTGCACGGACTGCAGACACCCTCTGTTCTGCGTCTTCCGTGCGAATAAAGTCAGCCATATTAAATAGCTCTCTTTCTTTATCATAAAAGACTAAAGGTTGATTTGAGTCTCCCATCAAGCTTTTGACTGGTTAACAGTAGAACATGGATAAAGCGGCACCCTCTATAGTGGGACCATGCCTACAGCGGGACCTTACTGGAATCCCAATTTTGTCACTAAGTAAACTTTATAACCTGAATAAAAACACCACTGAACCAAAGACAGTCCATCTTCGGAGAAGGGTGGTAACCAGTTCAATCATGCAGATTTTTAAACCATTTCCACTGTTGTGCCCTCAGGAAAGACGCCAAGAGAAGAAGGCCAACAAGGAGGTCTTCTCCATTGAGAAACAGAAGATGCTGAAAGAAACTGCCGCACTGGCCAAGTCTGTCAAGGGGATGACCATCTCGTGATACCTGTCAGCGACACGTGTGACTGCCTGGAAGAAGTGCGTGATTGGCGCACTTTGCGATTTCGAGATCCAGCCTCTCAAAGTCCAAAGTCGTTTTTTGCTTAGTTCACTGCTTCTCCAGATTTACACATTCAAAAAGTCATTAAAAAGAACCCATAGAGATAATTGAAATCTGTTATATAAAAGCGGCTTACAGTAAGAGCAGATCCTGTAGTTTTAGAAAGAAATGAATCATTGGAAAGTAAATTGTCCTTCTTTTTTGTGACCTATTCCCAGGCAGTCATACATTTAGTGGGGGGATAGGTCAATATGGAATATGCATCGCTACCAAACCAAATTTCAAAACGTTCAATGGGTGTTTATGTTATGGAATTTATGTAACACTGAAGAGATATTCTATTCTCATTTTCTGTCATTGCAAAGTTTGAAGATCATGTGTTATGTGCTGTTGAACCTTGGTTGTTGTTTTTCAATGATAAAGTAAGGAAACAAATCAATGTTCAACATCTCTTGTATTAATGCAGCAACTGTACATATAATAAAGAATAAAAGAACCTATGGTCGTGAATTACTTCTTACTTTCTGTGATGTGTGCATGTATTGAATAATAGTAGTATTAGTGATGAAAGATAGAGCACTGCTCAGCTCTTACGGAAAAAGTAATTGGTCATCACATGACTTTCTCGCCTCATCCATGTGTATAGACAGTGAAATATCTTGTCAGTATTTTGGTATGGGCGCTGACCAGGCAGCACTACCAGTGTGCCTTTAGGTCTGGAATGAATCAAGTCAGGTCTGTAGGGTACTAGTATTTATAAAGCACTCTTGAGTTTGCTGTAAAGTAGAGAGGGGAAAGGTGCCATATGCTATCTATCATCATTACCTATTTCTAAACACATTTTCCAGTCGAACAAACCAGTCAATAACAATGACTTGAGTGTGGCATTTGACTTGCAATGTTTATTTGCTTTGCTAAAAAAAGACTGAATAAAACATTTGTTCATGAGAAGACATGCAAAATGGATGAGTGTACAACAAATGTCTCCACATTTTTCACATAAATAGTTTCAATAATACAGCGTCTCTCTTTCTGTTTGATATACATCAGATTCACATGTACAACACAATGGCACATTGAAATGTCAGCCACTCCCCTGACTACCTCACACACTACTGGCATCAGATTTCAATGAAATAAAACGACTTTAAAGTGCACAAAATACAATGGTTAAATTAACATCCTTTGCTACATACATATACATATTTTATTTTCAATGAAGAATAGAGAAACAAAAGTTCACAGAAAGCGTAATGTATACATACATGTATGTGCTTTTTTGTGAGGATATATGGATATTATTGGCAACCTAAATATGACTGAATGGTTGTACAATACGTATACGGCACCTACCACATTGTCCCACAGTCAAAGTTTCTCGTAGCAGTTTAGAACTCGAACACAACAGGACAACAAAGTTGTGTCCCGCGGCAGTCATGACGTAGTGCGGTATGGGCCTTAGACACTTATCTTATTCAACTGATGCCAGCTGGCTTTTCTATCTCATACTTCTTCAAAACATCTCTTCATGAGTCCACATGTCCGTAGTTGCGCTTAAATTCCCGGCGACTTTCAGTTTGTGGATAAAATGTTTTTTTTTGCAAATCAGGCAAATTGCCAGACCGAGTTTTGGTGCTTCCGTTACTAAGAAATAAATTCATGTTCGGGGCTCCAGGTTAAAACCTAAGATCGTATCTTTCATTATTTCATGTCAATGTCATGGGCCAATTAGGAAAGTGAAAAAAATAGCAAAATAAATGTGAATAGTTTCTACATATTAAAGACAACATGTGGATTTCATTACAACCCATAAATATCTCACTGTACACATTGCTTCACTATTTTAAAAACAATAATGTACATCTTTAACGCATATATATCAATTACATTCATACTATACCACTTTTGATTAACATCTTGATCTGCTTATAATATCACATTTCGACTCATCAAAATATAAGACGGATGAACATTCACAATACACATGTATTATTAATCATGGGTTTCTAGCCAATCGATGATAAATCATGTGTCTGTCTACTCCTGACAGGGTGTACTTCCAATCAATTGAAATTTAAAAAAACGATAGAAAAAAGATCTACATCTCAGAATTGTCTTGACATTCTCCTGGGTGGGCTAGGATGACACAAAACTGTCTCGACATAACTGACATAAAAAAAAGTATTATTATGCTAAAATGTCTCACTACATTAATTCTTCGGCTTATCGGGATAGCATCGCAACAAAATCACACACGACAGAGTCAAATGAAAATCATATAAAAAACTGAAAACTTAAGTACAGGAACTTATAAAGCATGACAAACCAAACATTGAGATAACCTTCATGGAATGTATTAATACAAAAACACTGATCTTCAATCATTGAAGCTGTGGCTATACAGGAAGTAGAACAGAGGATAGAATATTCAAAATGAAATAAAAACAAGAAAACTATGAAATAATAAAAAGTCAAAAGAAGTATTATAAAATATACTACAAAAAGACAACACAGCTAAAGTGCATTCACCAGCATGAATTCAAACCTGATCTGTGACTGTGTGTTTACCATGTGGTCCTTGTAGTCTAGGCAACAATGCATAACTTAATGTTGTTAGTAATTAGTACGAATTAGTAGTAGTAGTCTGAATATGAATTTCTTTCTAAAATGATATTTCGATATATGACAACCCAGTCTAGGCAACAATGCATAACTTACTGCTGTTACTGACTGTTGAATGAAGTATTACATCATCTCATCTCTGTATTTCGTTCCAACATGATAATGACAGTGACAGACAAACTAGTCTAGGCAACAATGTATAACTTACTGTTGTTTGTTAGTAAGAATTAGAGATCTGAATACAATTTTCATTATGATATACATTATAATTTGATATGACAAGCTAGCACATGGGAATCAAACGTGATGAAAGCAGTGCTTTGTGTAGACAGGCAATCTCACTAGAGGAACTGCCATTGCAATGAACAAACTGGATTATACGAGAAACATGTGACAGCGTCAATGACAGAACGATCAGAGTCACAGTTTTCAACTTTTGAAAACAAAAATCAAAGTTTTCATATGGGGCTCTGCTCATTCTTTCATTCAACTTTCATGTCATCATCAGTATCATGGGAAATACATTGTTGTAGAATGAACACATTGCACTCTCTACAGGGCTCAACTTATACGGCGTGACAAATCACAAGAAGATGTGACCAAGGCACAAGGTCTAGACTGGGTTCATTATGTGAACAATGACTTTCGTCCAGTCCTATACCGCGGAATGTTTGACAAACAAACCAAAATTATGTCTTTTTTTTTGTAAAACTGTTGTACAATAATAGACGATTTATGTAGCGCCTTTTCTCCCTCTACAACAAGCTCAAAACGCTGTACAGATACAACACATCACATTGACTCAATCCATATCTTTTAACAAACAAACAAAAAGGGTCAAACAAGAACGATGGAAACTTGCTAATTTCCAAAGAACCGTAAACTTTTCACTGACACTATCTAGATACCAACTGGTTCAATTTCTAAGTGAGAAAATGTTTATAAAAGTGAGAAAACTGTGTTCTTATTCTAATATCAGACATTTCAGTTTGAGTTATCATATTCAAACTATAGGGAAATCTTAAAATGAATAAATAATGACTTGACATCAATATGTGCCCCATACAGAATCCATCCAAGCAGTCGCATTTCAGAGATTCTCAAAACTAACATAGTACTCTAACCAGATACGGTGAGACTGGACACTTGTCTCTTTCTCTTTGTAAAGAAAGCGTGGCGCGTCCCAAACAACAACATAATGGCTTTTAACACTGAGATACAGACCAACATGTGTGAGCTTATTTTCCTTTTATCCTTTGTATCACTATATGCTCTTTGTACACATAGGACGCGCTGGGATTGGCTACGCGAAAATAGCCAAGTGTCTGTAGGTAGGGTCTGAGTTCTAACTTCCTCTCTGCAAATGTTACATGGGCCAAAGCGCAAGTGCTCAAAGACTACTGGATTGAGAAGAAAAAGAAGAAGACTAACTGACTACCAGTATCTTCAATCTTCACTACTAAAAGCTTTAAAATCAGACTTCAAGAAACTATGATAAATAAGACATACAAAATCGACATCTCACTGACTCTCACTTGTAAATTAAAGATGAAATTTGAAAAAAATAAAATGGGCACTGGTTATAAGAATGAGTCTACTATCACAAAGCGGGAGGGATGATGAGGCAGGCCCAGGTGCTGTCGTCAATGACAGGCAGACTTCTCGTCGTCGTTTCGGCAATCACGAGCCAAACTCTGCCGTATCCTCTGTGATAGGCTTAAACTCGTAGTAACCTCGGCCATCCATCTTCAGGTAGTACTGGGGAATAAACAAGATTGTTGCATTACAACTGACATAGTAAAATAAACAATAGCAGCTGATTTATATAAGAGAGCTAGAGCTTTTCGGATAGGCACTATAGAAATAAACTTTATTATTATTAAATCATATTGATATCATTATTATTTAACACATTCTCAAGCTTACTGTGTTTTACAGCATATGTATGATCTCGAAGAACTATTATTACACATTAAATTGTGCACGTTGTTATTGAAGCCTCAATGCAAGACGGCCGTATTTAAGTAAGGATTGAAGCAAGACAGAAATGGATATGAATAAAATAGCCCAGTGCATATCAATTGATTTACCATTACCAAAACTATTTAACAATCAATTTTTCCCAACAATATGTTCAAAGTATATTTCCAACTGAGAGCATTATACTTCAAATTGAGTCTTATTCAAATAGTAGTCCATATTTTTGTTGTTGTTTTGATCAAGCAATCAGTATGAGTTATTCACTCAAATAGACCTCCACAGCTATTGCAGCCTGGCTCTGTAACCTGGGACTGGAGGACCTTAAAAATGGCCCCTTGTTCGTGAAATTGTGCTATACAGTCACAACACCCCATCGGAGCAGATAACTAGTGAGAGAAATGCAGTCTTTGATACTGCAAATATTGGCACAGTAATAAAACATTTGTGGTTACAGCAATGGTTTAGGACTGAACCAGAGGTAGTATGTCACACTATTCATTATTGTCTGTAACCCTGAATGAATATCATATAAGATATATTTATGAAATTTATGAATCCATGAACATGGACATTTTGTTTGTAGAACAACAAAGAAAACAGGCTTACCTCGTGGTGTTTCCACAAAGACTTTCTGTGTGACACAGTGAACAAAGTGATGCCAACCTGCAGACGGGAACAACATGGATTGTCAGAACTGTTTCTTTACATTACAAATAGCCATAATAATGCATCCGGAGAAGAGGAGAAAATGATCGCGTTCGCCCCATACAGAGGCTGTTTTGAGCAGAAAAATAATGATTTGCTAACAAAATTCCCCATTCAAATGTGGTTTGTTTGTGATTAGATTCAATGTGCATGTCGCATTTTGTCTTCAGTCATTGTCGCAAGTGTAAATAAACAATCTATGTACTACTGGTAGGATCTAGTAGTACTACAAGGCCTTTTGAAATCTGAATTGAAGCAGCCTTACACTACTTACAGTACTCTGTGTCTACAAACATTCACGTTTCTCGAAGATAATTAAATCATATTTGCTGAAAAAATAAAGTAAAGGCAAGAATTCTCGTAAAAATATGTGGCATGTGGAAACGCTAAAACATCTGGCTGCATTTTCCTCATATATCACTATCAGACTCCAGTGTTGCATTTTGTGTTACCTCTCTGCTGTGTTGATACATGTATCCTTCCACATCCACGCTGACTGCACTGGTACACTCGTCCAGGATAGCAAACTGGGGCTTGTGGTAGAACAGGCGAGCCATCTGGACGCAAACACGGATACATCAATACACAATGTCTTTTGTTGTTGTTGGTTACATCCATTTCATAACACACAAAATTCAAAACTTTTCCTCCAATATATACTACTAGAGATGATGAGACAGGACAGAGCTCTCTTTCACTTCTTTTTTTTTGAAGCGTAGCCTCATCAGTGTGTACCACAACACACAACAGAAAGGCTTTTAACACTGGGATATGGACAAACACGTGTGAGCTTTAGTCAAACTTTCTTATTGTCCTTTGTACCGCTACCGTTATGTGCTGTTCGTACACAGGGGATGCGCTGAGGTTGGCTATGCAAAAATAGCTTAGTGTCCTGTCTGTACATAGGGTCTGTGATAATACTATATGTAAAATCTAAATAGTGAAAACACTTTTTGGAAAAGGCCTTAATGTGTTTAACTATCTCTGGTGCAATCAAAGAGATGAATCCCAAACTTAGAATATGTAAAATGATACTTACGGCTATTCTTTGTTTTTCACCTCCACTCAAGACATCCATCCAGTCCTGAAAGAAAAAAAAAAGAAGCAAATTCATTGATACATAAAGTAACTACATGTATAACAATAAAATGACGGTACAAGCAGATCTTTATTAAAACAGTCTGCCAGACAAGCAAGTCATTACAGGCTCAAAGGTTACAGAAAATTATCAAGGCAAAGACAATAGACTGCATTGTCCTTTAGTAGATTTCTGAACACGTACCCATTTATTCACACCAACAGTTGAAACTTTTTAAAAAATAATTAATAAATAATTTTTTACTAAGCATGTTCTAAATGCACTCATCATTATCAACGGCATTCACATGACAAAATAGAAAAACAGAGTGGCAACCTCCGTGGCCAAACTGAATGGATCATTAGGGAGTATAATAATAGCACTTATATATTAAAGCGCTTTTCCCGGCTCTACAGCAAGCTCAAAGCGCTTTACAGACACTACTACCCCGACAGACCTGATACATTCCAGGGCCCTTTCAACCTCCTGGGAGGCATACTGGTAGTGCTGCTTTGGTTGGCACGGCACACATACCAACATACTGATATCTTTCACTGTCTATAGTCGGGTACCCACTTTACAACTGGGTGAGTGAAAAAGTCATGACAAAGTGCCTTTTCCAAGAGTACACCTGATGGTGGATAAGAAAATACTCTAAAATCCAAATCGAGTCAGCACAGCCAAGGATCAAACCCCTGACCTTTGACTTGTGAGGCCAATGTTCTGACCACTTCACCACTAGATCATGAGTATGTGTTACTGGCAATAATGTGTTCTGATGTAAGCTGTAAAGAACTGTGCCATGTGATATGTGAGAGTGGACCAGACAGGGACTCACCTGGACTGCATCCCAACCTCCTTCTCTGTCCAAGATATGACCGAGCTGCACCTGAAGACAGAAAGAATTAAGGTAATGATATTAAAATGATAACAATAATAACAGCAACAACACATAGCAGTGTACGTAACAACAGTCGTAGTGGTAGTGGTAGCGATACTTCTCATGATTGTCTACTAATGTGTTCTCGTAAAAAGTTGAAACAACAATAAATCATGCTTGAAATAAAAATATAAAAAGGCCAAAATCATTGTCGATGATTAACTCACGGCTTTGCAACACACTTAATTTGTCATGGTCTGAATAGAACAACTTCTCAAATTGTATTACATCACACATCTTCCGCACCAAAACCAATAAACAAAGCAAAAAGTACAAAGAGAGAGAATTCTGATTTTACCGTATAGTCCAACTAGTCCAGAGCACAGTGATACTAAAAAATGCCAAATTGACTCATATTTATTTATGGAGTAGCCATCATCTATCTATCTATGCCATGTCAAATTTCGTCCCCTTTTGAGACAGGCTCACTTACCTTTGAGAGGATCTCTGCAAGCTCAGAGTCCCGGACGCCTTTCTTGCGCTGCTCGGCGGTGTTGTCAGGGTAGATGACTTGGTCTCTCAGGGAACCAACGGCCATGTAGGGACGCTGTGACAGGAGGTACAGGAGAAAATCAGACATACTAATGTTTTCTTTCATTTCTTTTAACTTTACAAAATATTGTATTGTTTAATTACATTTGTTCTCAATATGAACTTTATTTCTTTCCTTCCATCTTTCATTTAGTATTGAGCACTAGCATTTGTTCCACATCTTCTCCTTATGTAAAATGATATAGGGCTGTGAGCAAATTTCTATGGCTGTCGACCCTTTCTCTATATATTTTAGACTGATTTTTGTATTCAAATGTAAAGTGTTTGGGAATATTGTTGTTTATGGAAAACATAAATAAAGTTATTATTATTATCATTGTTATTGGAGACGAATGTTAAAATGTAGGTCCCACCTCTTATATGATCAAATTGTGCTGCAAGGGGTGTAAAACTCAAACTTTAAAGATGAATGAGGAAACTGCAATAAAATCCTGACTAATGAATAGGCACAAAGAGTCTTCAAATAAAGAATACAAGTTTGAAAAAATAAAGAACAACAGGATTGTAATAAATCTAGATACTAACACATGTATAATTAATACAAGCACTCATGCAAATATATATATATATATATATAAATATATAATAAGTTCTTCTTACCTGGGGTACATAGAACAGCTTTCCTTTTTCTGGCTTGGTGAGGGTGCCTCCAAATAATGGCCACAACTGTTTGGAAGGATAAGGGAACCACATTAAAAAATGTTTGTCAACAAGATGCTCTTTCAGGCTTTTGTTTCACTAGAATCCTTAAGTCACAGAAGTAAATGTGGATTAAAATGTTGCCTAAACACACTTTTCAGAACCTATGTGGTAATGATTAGACATTCAGCATATATTGACCTTGCTTTTGACACAATGTAAAGTGTTGTAATATGGATTCAAGATCTTATTGGTAGATCAAGTACATTCACTGCACAAATGAGCATGCAATATGTGATAAACTGCAAAATCATCAAAGTAGAAAACAATGTGAAAATCACATTCTATGTTTCTAATAAGCTCTAAGGGTTGACTGTGGGATAGGCGTTATACAAATACTCCTTAATGCTATTTTATTATTTATAACAGTTATTGATCTCACCTCGCCTAGTATCCTAAACAAAGAGCTCTTTCCACATCCATTGGGTCCACAAATGAGAACATTCTTGCCAGAGGTCACCTGAAACACAATCAAAATAATGAAGTTTATTTATAAACCGCCCACTCCCCTGAAAGACAGAGCTCAGGAAGGGGTACATTTTTAAAAACACAGATAAGTGCATTGTTGACAAACAGTCTGAATATACATATATATGTCTCTGCCCTAATTTTTAATTGGTAGTTTTGTTTTTGTATTTAGTGTACTTTTTTTTGGTCCCTTCTCAGGAATTTAAGAAGGTGGATCTAGCAGTAAAGCAAAAATGGGTTCGTTTACGAGGTCGAAAGCATCACATGGCATCTTGTGCCCATTCCAATTCATGACAATTGAAAATATACTTAAAGGAACACAGACCAGTGTAAATGTTTTTTTCTATCAAATATGGCATGTAAATGTAAGACATTTAGTTGGACACTCAGTGTATCGTCTGACCTCAAATGAAGTGAATAAGGAACACAAAAAAGAAAATGGCTTAGCGTATCCTCTTACCTCAAAGGAAAGTTCTTCAATGAGGACATCTCCATTTGGAGTGACAAGAGGAACTTTGTCAAATCTGAAAATGAAAGATAAAAGCTATGAGTACCAAAACAAACACAAAACAAAATGCCCTCGCAAATCAGTTTTACAATGTTATTTAGATGATGATAGTGTATAATACCACATGCTACTGAATGAAATTTAAAAAAATGTCTTACACATTATATTTTATAATTTAACAGAAGAAAGCTTCCTCATTCCCACTACATCCATTCATAAATGGAAAAAAAAACTCACTAGCCATCACTTTAACTTCAATACAAATTGATTGTCTTCTGCCAATACTGAAGGTAGTGTTTGATGTGCTTTGAAAGAAAAATAAAAAATGTTTTTTTCAACACAAAAAAAAGGTGCTGAAAGAAGCTATACAATAAGTGTTAATATCAGCACTGCAGGGCTAATTTATAATATAAGTGCTTGTCTCCTGTCTTACTTGATGATGTGATCTTTGATGATGACATTGCCACTGCCTGGCTTCAAATTCATAGGTTTCAGATTGCCAGATGAGCCTGCAACAACAACAACAGAACATATCATAATAATATATCAACTAAAGCTTCAAACTAGACCCTAATCCAATCACAGAACATGCATCAACTGAAGCTTCAAACTAGACCCGCATTTCATGAACCATGTCATATTTCTTTTCACCCCATGCTATTGTCTATGCTATGTTCACATACCCCTACTGTGCGTTGAAGAGTGAGTGAATGAGAGAGAGAGAAAGGTGTATGCAGATGTGTCTCACCATGGTTGTTTGTTTGTCAATGTATTCAGAACATTGTGAAACCAATGTACCCTCATGGGACAATAAAGAATCATCTTATTATCTTAATCCAATCACAGACATGCCTGCCAGAAGGGCTTAGTTCAAAAAGGCCCCTTAGTAGTGCCAAAATAACAGTTTGAACAAAAAATGCAAAACAACTTGAGTTAGGGGCTATTATACTGTGAACTAGAATGGGGACACCACAAGACAGGTATTTTTTTTACTATATTTTAAGAGTTACCGCACCTTGGGTAGTTTAAACAGGTAAGGGATTTGCTTCTCTTAAGCAAACTACACTAGGCCTATATCTAGCCCGGTGGCACTTCAAAAACCATAAAGGGGACACATGACCGGAAAAAAGACTTTTTTACACACACACACAAAAAAACAAAGTTAAATTCTGCCATATCTTGGACACAACTTTCAGTAAATTTTAACACACACAGCCATTTTCAAGATCTAAAACTGGGACAGGACAGTCCCGGGATAAACAAGACGGGTGACAGGTCTGAAAACATAAATCTCTCTGTATGGTGTTCCGCTACAAGAAAAATGTATTCAACAATACTCTAGCTGTATGCAGTGTTTACATACCAAACAAAAGCCATTGATATGGTCAGCCACGAAGCCCTCTGACCCACGATAAATGCAGCTAGAGTCAAGCAAGAAACTGGTATTCTTTAAATGGAACTTAAAATGAATAAGCAATTTTCTTTTTTTTTAGAGGACGATTGTACTTGATTGGTTAGCTTTCCTTTCAATAACACATGAACTTCTAGTTCTAAAATAGGCTACTGGCCACCCTTTCAGTGGAAGAATGTACCAAAAGTAAAGGAATGCACAAGCGTGTAAAGTATTCACTAATGCATGGCCAGCCTTCTCAGTCTAGACTCCATTGAGTTTGGCTCTGCCCGAGTTTACAGTCGGTGTACGAAGAAGAAAAAAGATAAAACATGAGAATAGCCTCACCTTTGCCTGTGTCCGTGTTGACCATGGTCCTCTCATAGCGTCCAACATTCAAGTCATTCAACACTTTGATCAGTTCAGTCACTCGGGCTGTGAACCTAGTCAAGGGAACAAACAATAACAAAAAAGCATTTTAATTTTAAATAGCACACTAACTATCATCCTATAAAGGCTCACAGTACTCTTTAAACATAGCAACACTTGAATTACACTTGCTCTTTGGGTAAAACATGAATGAATGAAAATGATTTGCTATAAAAATTCTATTTTACCATACCAATCAATACAATGCAACTAATTGAACTGAATTTGTCAAATATCATGTAGTATAAGAATATGATCGTTGTGATGCATGGGCTATGGCCTAAAAAATAAAGAAAGTGCATTCAAATCTCAAATTCCTTTTGGCAATAGAAGGCATGTGCTATCATGTCCAAGAGTTTTGAGACTATGTTAGTTGATCCATTGCAGAAACATGTCCCTTTCATTGTAACACTGCACAGTTCATACTGAAAATGGTTTCCAGCAAAATGTCTCCCCCTGGCAATAAGCCCTTCTTCTTCTTTCCCCGTGTATGGTGCTTGGATCCACAAGGAATCAAGAGTCATATATGTGAAGTAAGTTAAGTGTTCTTACCCTGCAAGTCTGGTGAGTTCTCGACCAGCGAGAACAATCCTTCCAATGGCCTCGGCCATCTTCACCAACATACGACCACTCTTGAAGTAGTCCTTAGGTGACAAGAAAAAGGGACGTGATTAATAAAAAAATGTTTATTACTTTGCAATGTTATACAAATATGATGGATGCTATAGTAGATCTACAGCAGCAATAAAGGCAATAAACGGAAAGAGACACAATGGCGATGAAGCCTGAAGTTAAGACATACATTCTTTTCAAATCAAGACCACAATGATTCCATTCCATATAACATAAAAAATCTATGATAAAAGAAAAGGTATCCAATAGAAAGTGTTGCCCTACCTCTAGACGCTCACTGTGTGTGGAGTTGACATGTCTGGGGTGATCGAGGTTCAGGAATGGACGGCTGACCACCAGGTAGCCTACCACAGTGGCAATGTCTGGAGAGGCGCAAAGAGAATATCATAAAATAATAATAATAACCGATTCATATAGCTCTTTTCCTCTTTGAGCTCAAAGCGCTTTACAGCATATCATGAGAAAGAAATATTGGTGTGCGAACAGATGCTGTTGTGCGTTGTAGTTGTTCCAGTGGCCAGTATAGGCTATTTTGAACAATAGGTGAGTCTGGCAGGAGTTTATTAAGTTTTGGAGTCCATTGTGGTTTCTGCCCTCATAAGGCAGTGCCTTCAGTGAGATTCGTGCTGAGGTTTGATCCTGACAAACAAAGACAAAAGTAAACCCATATCCCCATTTTAGACCTTCTTCTTCAGCGATCCAGCAAGAAAATAGATAGTGCCATGTAGCCATTCTAGACCCAGATCAGATCCCTTTCAAATTGAACAAAACCAAAACAACAAAAAACATCAAAAGATCAACAAAGAAGCATGCCCAGTACCAAACAAACAAAAGAAATGAAGTACAATTAATTGAAGTGCCAAGAACAGTAGCACTTCATTAAAAGTCTACAATACTTCATCATTTAAGTCTGTACAAATTATGTCAATTCAAGTTTACTTACACTTGGCAACGATATTGTCAATGAATCCCATTTGCACTCTGAAGAAAATGAAGTTGCGCAGATGATCCACCTGGGAAGAAATAAACAAACAACAAACTACAGTGGAGTACACATAAGAGAAACTCACTAGATTAAATCTTGTTTAGAAAAACTTTTTGTCCGGTTGCATTTTTTCTCCCCAAAATAAGATGCTAAGATAATCTTTGCTTAAGAAACAAAACTTGTTTTGGGTCCCGAAGAGTTTCTCTTAAAAGCGGATTCCACAGTAGTGATTAGATTAGTCTTTAGAATTTTTACTCATTGACTTTGACACCTACAAACTGAAGAACCAATTGACACATTAGTTTGTATGTGCAACAGAGAAACATAAAGTTAATGTTAATAGACACATCAAATAATTTCTTATCTTCAGAAATCATGAACTCATACTTTCACATTATCCTTTGTACTGTTATACATTTGTACACACGGGACGCACTGGGGTTGGCTACGCTAACAACGCCACTTGTCCCGTCTGTACGTAGAGTCTGTGGTATAAGTACTCACCAGTTTCTGGAATGTGCCAGTGATGACAAACTTCTCCCTCAAGTTACCTTGGTAGAAGGCAATCTCCTCACTGTGACAACATGATATTCAGACAAATCAGCAAATTGTGTGTGTGTTTGTGTATGTAAGGGTATGTGTGTGCTTTATGTGTTTGTGTATGTGTGTGCACGCAAGGTGTGAAGAAAGTACTGTATTCAGCACATTATATATATCAATGCCGTGCAAGTATTTGGCTTTCTGCCTAATAAAAAGCCTTATTTTTGTAATTGCTAATATGGCTTTGACGTTTACGACAGATCATTGAGTGGCATGACTGTCTTTATATGATCTACTCTGTGGCATATGTAGTAACTTTTCTGAACATCCAAATGTAAAGATATTAATGATTTTTTAAAAAGAGAGTAATATCCATTCTCGGGTATGGAATTCATTTTAACCGTCATCTTCATAACAATGACAAGGCACCACCATCACAACAGATAGATAGTGTTAGATCTTTCGCTTCCTGTTGAACGTTGCATACTAAACAACAAGCTGGATGGTTGAGAAAACTGTGTTAAAGAACTTTTTTCATGACTGAAATTGGTGTTAGATAAGAATCCATATCAAACTCGCATCTTTGCCATTGGACTCGGGACAAAACTGCCACTCACCTGTTTGTGATAAGCCTGGAGTTGACATATCTGTACTCTCCTTCCAACTTCTGTTCAGCTACGGTCATTCGGCCCACAGGTCTACGCAACCTTTGGAGATTAATGATGTATATTTACATCATATATAAATGCTTCTTTCTCATTCTCTCAGTGTGGTGTCTTGAATAAAGCACATCCCTTGCTGTTAATACTCAATTTTGATCATGCCTAATTAAGAATGAAGTTAGACTGGATGATTCTGTATGGGGTGCTGTAAAATCCATATTATTATACACAAGGCTGGTAAATGAGGTTGATGCAACAAATCTTTTCACTACATAATAAATAATATGGAACTAACAATTAGCCAGAATGTTTTTCAATTAAGCACATGGCCATTTCACTAACAACAGTAAGATAGCAACTTTTTTTTTCTTAACAGTTGTGTTGCTTTTATCCCTTCAAATCAGCACATGAATACTTTTGTCTTCTTCAAATCTATAAGAAATCTTTTTTTTCTGAAATCATTTTCTTCTTCAAATCTATATGAAATCTTTTTTCTTCTTCAATCTGTAAATAAAAAAATTTTCTTCTTCTAATTGTCAAGTCTCACCTAGTAAGGAACAGGCCTGAGACAGCCAAGTACATCAACATGTAGGTTGGACCCTGGAAAAGAGCAAGATAAAATCATATCAGACAACATCTTTACGTTCATCACTATAACGATTGTAAAAGTGATCTCTACACTATCAAAAGATTAAAAAAACAGTAACAGCTTATAAAACTACAGGCAAGCCAACATTGTCAGAATTTCATAAGTCATAATTCTACCATATGATAACTTTTACAATAGGTAACTCTATGAGCCTCAAAGGCTACTGTCAGTGATCAAAAGTTGTATCACTTTCTGCAGTCGTCTTGTTCCACTCTCTAATTTTTTTTTTAAACACTGCGAAGCTCAACTTTTGTGAATTAGTAAGAAAACATGGATTATATCGCACATTGTCATTGAAAAGGTTTGTGATGGTTACCAAAATGTGGGAAGAATGTGAGTAACTACTGTTTATGCCTCTCTTTTTTTTGAAATCCATTATCTAAATGTGATGAACAGAGCACCTATGGGAATGCCCAGAGTGCACTGATGTTATTCCTCTGTAACAAGATGAATAATACAATGTAGTTGCGAAAGAACGTTCTTCCAGCACTTACCATGACCCCGATAGCACCAGCCAGTTTGACAGAGTAGAGGATCACATCCAGGATTGGCTGTCAGAGAACAGAGAATTGAATTATGTCACAAGTTGTAATATTAATATTAGATAACATTTCCCCCACATTATAACACGCTTAAAGTCAAAGCACTTTACAGCCACTATTACCCCCGACAGACCTGATTCATTCCAGAGCTCTCTCAACCTCGTAGGGGGCATACTGACTGATAGTACTGCCTGGTACCCGGGTGGGGTGAGAAGTTGCGACAAAGTACTTTTTCCAAGTGTTAAAATGTTTCCACAATAACAGTTGTCGTGAATTCCAAGCTCATTCATTAGACTCAGTTTGTCATAATCAGTAACTTCAAAGAGAGACATAGTGCACATTGTCTGGGATTTTCTCCAAGGGACTGTCATCCAAATGAACTGAACACATTTGTTTTGTTGTCGCTATGGAGTGAAACACATGTACTATAGATAGGGAACAAAATTGTTGTTTTGATCAGGCACAAGTTATAAGTTGTTCAACTCTTTATGTGGTCTAATAGACCTACAGAGCTGTGGCAGACTAGCTGCAACCTGAGACTGGAGGGCCTTCACACTGGCCCCTTGTTCATGCAGTTGTGCCATGCAGTCACAAGACTTCTCCGAACTAGATACTTGCTTTGTGCAATCAGTCTTTGAGTTGATATTGTCCATATTGATAAAACATTGAGACATTTATGGCTACAGCCATGATCTTGGACTGAGCTAGGTGTGTGTCACATCATTTTCTGTAGCCCTGATGCATGAACTTGTGTGAGAGAATTCACAAAGTTGACCACAGCATGTGGGCAAACATGTTTTATTTTCAGGATTGTTTTGTTGTTCATTGGGCTCCTCCCTTTGTTCTTCTACTTTCACTACTAGAAACTACAAACAGCATTGACATAAAACACACAACAACAACAAAACTTCCTTTACCTTGCTAAGGTTAGAGTAGAGTTCTGCCACTGAATCACAAAACTTCTCTGTGTCCTGTGTGAGCAGCTGGTCAGCATTGGCTATCCTGTTGTCCAGGTTACTCATCTTGTAGAATGTGAAAGATCTGGACACACAACACAGTTCACCATATACCCTTCAGTCTGGCTCTTTATTGCACAGTACATTTATTGTAACAAAAACCAACCTTTCTCTCCTTGTGGGTGTTTTACAGTGTATGTAGTGTTTATAGCTATATGTAACAAAAACAACCTTTCTCTCCTTGTAGGTGTTTTACACCTTACAGTGCATGTAGAGTTAATAGTTATATGTAACAAAAACAACCTTTCTCTCAATGGGGGTATTTAGTCAACAGTGCATATACAAAGAAGTACATTTCATTTTTTTTAAATGTGGCTTCATAAATTGAAGTGTATGAAAATCACCACCAAAGCAAACATTGAGTCAAGTATCCTTAGCAAAGCAAAAATAAAATTAAAAAACATGTGTTCTGTTGTGTACACAACTAAAAGGGACAGAGTGAGCAACTTACTTGAGGTATCGATCATACAGATGATTGGACAGACGCATCCGGAAACGAAGCTTCAGCATGTTCAACCCATACTGCGAGACAACATTACATAACGTTGAGAAACAGAATCTAGAAAATACTTCAGAACAGAGGCAATAATGAGTTTTTGAACTTATGAACTAGCATAATTTACCTTTACACAGCAAGAAAGAGTTAAGAGATTACAAGAAAGGAAGATAGAGAGATTGCAGGGACCAGCTTTACTTTATAACCTTTTAATACATTTGTATGAAAATAGAACATTTTAAATACGCTAATTTCTGTAGCATAATAATTCGAACTATGCAATAGCACATATCATTTTTTAAGTATGATCATGTGAAGAAATAACAATGAATGACCTCAGAAAAAAAACTACCCGGTATTGATAATGTAAGAACACAGGATTACATAGGAAGAGATGATGATGATAATGAAGTCATTCATTAAGCACACAAATCCATCTTTTCATGCTCTAAGAAGGATTTTGTTTTTCTCCATCTTTGTCTAGTCTAATAATACTATAAGCTGCCAGAATAATGATGTATGCGCCTTCTCCTTAAAAGTTCATGACTTAATTTGTCTGCTGATGTATTATTCTTGAGATAGTTCACATCAATCCCATAACTTACTTTCAGTATGTTGTTGACTGTCGATATCTGAAGAAGAAAATAGAGGATTGAGCAAATGAGACACACTTTAATCAAACATGGCATAACTTGTCATGCATCAAAAATTGAAAATATCGATTAACACACTAAAATAAATCATTAGAACAGAATAATACTTCTGCCTACTTGTATATCATTCTTGCTCAATCATATCTATATAAATAAGAGGCAAACTTTTGAACTTAAAGCCATATCTTCTCCGTTAATACTGCACCAAAATAGATGCGGTTTTCAGCAAAGTTCTTCATTCGGTCTCCTTTTTGTAAATAGGGAAATTAGAATAAGTAACCATTTCAAAACAATTTGTAAACA
>JAUELK010105311.1:0-12059 GCA_031471215.1 Gastropteron pacificum
TCTCTCTCTCGGTGTGTGTGTGTGTGTCTCTCTCTCTATCTCTGTCTCTCTGTCTCTCTCTCTCGGTATGTGTGTGTTTGTGTGTGTGTGTGTGTGTGTGAGTGGGGGCGGTGGGTATGAATATATAATAATGAGATCATTGTTTTTGACAGTTATTGTCAAAGATAGCCTCTTACTAAGAATGTTTCGAGTACAGATTCTGATACTGTAGTTTCTACTGCGCCAAATGCGATCGATGGTTTCAGCTTTTTCACACAAAAACGCATGATTGATCCGAGAAACATCTGGAAGGACAATGGGCTCAAGATGGTACTTAAGATAAAGTTAATGAAATTTCTAGTCTGGACAATAGTGACATGCGGAGCCGAAGGATGGAAATTTAGGAAAATCCACTCAACTGAAATGCGGTTCTACAGAAGGTTGCTAAGGATTAACTGGAAGGACAGGCGTACCGACAAAAGTGTCATGGATAACTAGGCACTGAAAGAGAACTTCAGTGAGTGAGTGAGTGAGTGAGTGAGTGAGTGAGTGAGTGGTGAGTGAGTGGTGAGTGAGTGAGTGTTACCCTCATCTGTATCTTGTACGGGTTCCAGGACTGTATGGGCGTCATGTATAGAATCTCTAGTGGTATGGCATAGCTCACTCTGGCTATAGAGTCCTCACACACTCGCTCTTTGGTCACCTCGTCCCGACCTCTGGTGTGTGTGTGGGGGGGGGGGGGGCACGTGGAAGAGAGAGATACGGTTGTTGTTGTTGTTGTTGCTATCAGGCACAAGTTACGAGTTATTCACTCTTCAAGTGGTCTAATAGACCTACAGAGCCATGGCGGTCCAACTCTGCAACCTGGGACTAGAAGGCCTTCAAATTGGCCCCTTATTCATGCAATTGTGCAATGCAGTCACAAGACGCCTCCGGACCAGATACCTACTATGTGCAATGCAATGCAGTCAAGCTGGTACTGCCTATATCAATGCAACGCTTGGGACATTTATGGTTACAGCCATGATTTAGGACTGAACCAGTCACATCATTTTCTGTAGCCCTGGTGCTTGAACTTGTGTGGAAGAATTCACAAAGTTGACCGCAGCACATGGGCAGGAGAGATACGGTAAGATAAGATAATATAGGATACGCTGTATTGATCCAATGTTGGAATTAGGTTTGAGCGAAAGAGAGGAGAGAGAGAGGGGGGGGGGGGGGATACGTACTTTTCGGCGTCAAAACATAATGAAAGAAGAAGTAGGTCCATCGAAGGGCACAACAACAACAAACGGGATGGGGGGAGGGGGGGGGCGTTTATTTGACACCTTCGAGTACCGGGCTGGCCAATGGTGGGAGTGGATAAAGATGAGAAAAAAGCTACTGGTGACTTACTCGCAGTACTTGACGGATCTCGGCAGCACGTGACTCTGGGTGTTGAATGCCACATACAGGCTTCTGTCGGAGAATCCTCGGTGTGCCAGCAGCGGGCGCGGCATGTTGGGGTGGATGAAGTTGTACCACCGATGGTAGAAACCGGCATTCAGGGGCTGGGAAATATTACAATGAAGAATGTATCAACAATAACAAAACATGATTTGTTTTCATATTTCAATGGCCTGGTGGTATTGTGGTCAGCGCGTTGGCCTCTCGAGTCAAAGGTTCGAATTCCGGGCTTGCCAACTCGATTTGGATTTAAGAGGACTATCTCAACCAATCCAGGTGTAAAATGAGTATTTTACTATCCACCATTAGGTGTACCAAGGTGTAAGAAAGGGAACCTGACTATAGACTCGATTTGGATTTTAGAGAATTTTCTTATCCACCACTAAGTGTACTCTTGGAAAAGGTACTTTGTCAGGACTTTCTCACCTCACCCAGGTGTAAAATGGGTACCCGACTACAGACAATGAAAGATTTTGTCAAAATGTTGGTATGTGCGCCGGCAGCACTACCAGTATGCCTCCCAGGGGGTTGCGTTGGCTTTGGAATGAAACAGTTCTGTCGGGGTAATACTATGCTGTAAAACGCTTTGAGCTCAAAGAGGAAAAGCGCTGTATAAATCGGCTGTTATGTATTTTAAATAATAACTTGGTACAAACCTTCGTCCCAGCTTTCTTGGGGTTGGAAGCCGAGTACCCGAATGACTTGTCGAAGACTTTGGATTTGTAGTTGTCCAGACCAGGCACCTAGAGGTGGGAAGCAAACGGAGGTTACATTACCTTTAGCTTCTAGGCTTGTACTGAGTGAATCTTTGTGTCCCTATGCCCCGCTTTTGTCTGAAGCCAACATGCCGTTAGTGGCCACGCCAATTAGCAGAAGACTATATAAAAGGGGAAAACGCTATATAAATTGAACTTCCTTCCGCCCGTAGACGGTGTGCGAGGCGCCATCCGTACACGCTACCCTATCTACCCTGTGCACGAGGAAGGGAACACGGCATACAAAGAAATAGAGGTAGACATAGATGGTTTTTCGATAACGGTATATTTCTCACGAGGTTGTTAAGGTGGATAGAGACAAAAAGTGTTACAGATAACATCATCATGTCGTCGTCGTCGTCATCATCATCATCATCATCATCATCATCATCATCATCATCATCACCATCATCATCATCATCATCATCATCATCATCATCATCATCATCATCATCATTATGTGCTGTGGGCATGTACACCATCAGGATAGTGTCACGACGTTGAGGACAAAACATTATTTAAATGACTTATGTTGATTGTACTGCCATGCATTATGTTTCGTATATACTCCGTTACATGTACTATGTTTATTGTATTGCTAACAAACGGCTCATACCTATAAATGCCCATGATTGGATCGATAAAGTGTATCTTATCTTATCTTACCTTATCTAAAATATCCTTTTGTAAAAATGAAATGTAGGCTAACCTGTTGTAACTGAAGGCCTACCTGACTTGCGGATGTGTCTTGTAGGGTTACCCGCCTATGATACTATGATTTGCTAGACTATCGAGAACAATTAACCGGCCTATGATTCATTATGATGAGTTGTGCCCACACTCTAGATCTATAACAGTGTCACATGAGCGACTGATCCAGTACTTTTGTTTTAAAAAATTGAATAGAAATGTTTGTTTGTTTTTAAATTATAGATTCTAGACATGATAAAGAATATGCAAGTTTAGTGAATGACAACAACAACAAAAAAGGTCACGAGTGGGAATCGAACCCGAGTCCTCAAAGGAACGGGCTAGCCGAACGAGCTGTCTAACCTCACGACCAGCGATCACAGTTGCTTTGGGACAACTTTTACTATAATTATAGTCGAGCAAATCAAGGGCGGGTAACCTACTCGCCAGATCCGCAAGTGCCCACCTGATTCATCAGAGACTCCACGTAGTCCCATCGAAGCTTGACGTCCGATCCGTCAGGCTCGGTGTTCAGTCGGAATCGAGCCTTTCGAGTTTGGGTGAACTGATCGAATCGAAGCTTGAGTGCCAACCTATGTAATACAGAGCATGCTTTTTTGTAATAAATGGAAAGAAAAATAACAACCAGACGAATGACTGGAATTCGATGTTATAATATCAGACGAATAAATGGAATGACAAGAAAAAACACATCTCTTTTTATTGTTATGGAATCCAGGGGAGACAATGTGCTTTACAACTGGTAAAGTGAAATATTTACTGGGTTATAGAACTTTGTTTTCGTCATTGTCAAAATCCAGAGAAAGTAACGTATAGCGTACATTTCGGTAGCTTTGACACATTTTATATGAGAACTAAGTAGAGATGGTCTTATCGTAGAACTAGTTGTATCTTAACTCATGGTCTTATTGAACTGTTGTGCCTATGCCCAACTTACCTGGGGTGCAAATCTCCCGCTTGTTGAAAATACTTGAGAGGAATGTCATATTTCAGGGGGTGGCAAAGAATTCTGGAAAATAAATGGGGAAAAAGTGGCTTGTGTCAACGAGTTGCCCACGTGATGGGGTCAACTTGTGAATTCTGTCACCAAAGTCCAAGCACCAGGGCTACAGAAAATGATGTGACATACACCTGGTTCAGTCCTAAATGGCTGCAACAATAAATGTCTCAATGTTATATCAATATGGGCAGCATCGACTCAAAGACTGCATTGCATTTAGTAGTTATCTGGCCCGGAGGGGTCTTGTGACTGCATTGCACAATTGCATGATAAAGGGTCCAATTTGAAGGCCCTTCAGTCCCAGGTTGCAGAGCTGGGCTGACATGGCTCTGTAGGTCTATCAGACCACTTGAATAGCGAATAGCTCATACAGTGTGCCTGATAGCAACAACAACAACAGCAATGTCAACGAGTGGTTGTGGATGGTGCTGTTGGTGGTGGGATTATGGCAGATCAGGGCGGCATTCAAGAAGCGTAAAGCCTGACGGGTGCCCGCGGGGGCACTTTTAGCCCCCCGTGGCTCCCTTGCTTTTAGGTTTAAGCAGGCACAAGCGTTCAGCTTCCTGAACCCCACCCAGTTGGTTGAGGTGGTGATGAGCATGAACTTCATGGTAATGGTGACGTTGGTAGTCCAAACAAACACATATTGTCAGCATGTTGGTATGGGTGCCGGTTAGGCGGTTGGACAGAGCTACCAACCCGTATCCCCCCCCCCCCCCCCCCCCAGGAGGCTGAGAAGGCATACTTATGGTTGCATCGCGTTTCAATTCACTGTTGTGACGCTTCGGTGTCATCCTGTATTTCCCCTTTGTTTGCTTTTATTTTGGTTGTTATTATTGTTGACGAGAATTGTCCACAAGAATCGTGAAAGCCACTGAAGCCTCGCAGACGGAGAATTGGGATACGCAACGGCTCTAAGTAAGTGAGCAGTTGATGTTGTTGTTGTTGTTGTTGTAGTTTTTTGCTGTTGTAAGTGTTCGCCATTGTCTCCATTGTCCGAAGAGCCCAACAAGCCGACCTGTAGTTCCACTGGGCATAGATGGGTTGTCCAGTCACAGGATCCACGTCGAAGATCTTAGTTGGCAGGAACGCAAAATTTTCTCCTTTGTCTTTGGCCCCCGTGTATGCAGTGTATCGAATCTTTTCCTGTGAAAAAAAAAGCCAAGACTTGGTTTACTAGGACATTATTAATAATAACAATAGATAATAAAGATCACGTATACAATAATAATGGATTACATATCTAATAGCATTTATATAGCGCTTTTACCCGCTCTACAGCAAGCTCAAAGAGCTTTACAGCCAAGGTTGAGAAGTCTCTGGAAAGAAACAGGTCTGTCGGGGTAATGGTAGCTGTAAAGCGCTTTGAGCTTGCTGTAGAGTGGGGAAAGCGCTATATAAATAACATATATCAAACATTGTATGAAGAGAGAATGGGACACTTGAAGAGCCGCACCTGTAGGTCATACCAGTTGTCTGAGTCTACAAAGTGTCTGTCACTGTCGAACGGTTCTTCCACTTTGCCAAAGTCTGTCTGCGTCCACATAGCCTCCATGTAGCACAACACTGGCTTGAAGTATTTCCTGGTGAGACATTCATTATCAGTGATGATGATGATGACGATGATGACGATGATGATGATGATGATGATGATGATGATGATGATGATGATGATGTTGACGACGACGACGACGACGACGACGACGACGACGACGGCGACGACAACGACGACGACAACGACGACGACGACGACGATGATAACGATGATGACGACGACGACGACGACGACGATGATAACGATGATGACGACGACTACGAGGACGACAGTTCCTCCACCTGTAGTCTCTGTGAGCCTTGTTCTGGGTGGCCCAAGCTTTGATATATTCTTTCATCTCGTTGAGCTGTCCTTTGACAGTTTTCTGTGCCAGGACTGGAGGGGGCACGTCTGGGTAGGGGATCTCCTCCGTGGCCTTGTACTCTCGAGTCTTGGTGCTAGGACGGCGCAGCGGGAAGTCGTTGTGCCGGGTACGGAACTCCACGCCGTTCAGGACAGCTTCCGGGGGTTACATAAGGGTAAAGGAAAAGTAAATATGGCATTTATATAGCGCTTTCCCTCCGGAGAGCTCAAAGCGCTTTACATCTATGACTCCCCCGACAGGCTACAACACATAACACATCACAAACATTGAACACAAGTACAGGTAGCCTGTGAGGCGCAGAAACATGTCTATAGCCGGGTACCCCTTTTATACCTGGGTGGGGTGAGGAAATGGTGGTAAAAAAAACTTTACCAGGGATTTACGGAACTCGCCGCAGTCTGGGCTCGAACCCGAAGTCGCTGGGTCCCGAGTCCGGCACGCTAGGGACTGAGCTAATCCGCCACAGGTGGGATTGTGTTTGGGGGTGGGAGGGATGAGGGATGTTTTTGTATTAGAGGAGGGGAGGAGGGGTGATGGTTTCGTTTTTAGGGAGGTGGGGTGGAGGGGGAGGGCAAATAGTGATTGCCGGTGTATGTTTAAATCTCCTGTTCGTAGAGTAGGTTAGCCTGCTAGTTTGATTAAAGGAGAATTGTGCTTTTCATGCGTGTATCTATTCAAAATAGTGAGTGAGCTGTACACGTGGAACTAAGACTCCCCCCGCCCCCCTCCAAGACTAATAAACAAAACCGTGTAACGAGCTTGAACATACGATCTCATTAGACAGCTAGGTTGTGGCACAAAGGGGAACAACCAAACAATTAACAAAATCAAGGGAAGCAACTCGCAGATAACATTGTCTTCATTATGTCATTTTGAAAACCAGGTACTGCATCACATCTACTACCACATGTGCATGGATTGGATTGCATTGTTTACGAGTGACCGAATGGCGACAGTGTTTTGTTCAAGCGAGCCGCCGCAATGTTTTACTGAAGGGAAGAGGAACACCCTTCTTCACTACTAAGCATTCTAGTTAAAAGAAACAGTTCTTTAACTCGCCCACAACTGGCACAATTGCATGAACAAGGGGCCAATTTGAAGGCCCTCTAGTCCCAGGTTACAGAGCTAGACTAGCATGGCTCTGTAGGTCGATTAATACCACTTGAAGAGTGAATAACTCATAACTTGTGCTTGATCGCAACAAACATCTCACCCACAAACTCCCCCAGTCCTGCTGTGTTGTAGAAGTCTGCATGGTCATGCATGGCCGCACAACTGTGGGAAATGTGTGAGGAGGTGTAGAACGCACGTGTGCCATCTTTGCCAAATCGTGCCTGAAAAAATCAACAAAGCTGCAAGCATACATGAAGCTATAGGTGATGCCCCAACTGATAGCCATTATAAAAGCCCGCAAACTGATCCACTTTGATCACATTGCACGCCCCCGCAATCTTCAGAACGAATTTTGACAGGAAGAATCGAGGGTTCCAGAGGAAGGGGACAACCTAGAAGAACATAGAACGACAACATCAAAGACTAGATGGGAAGACCATGGAAAGAATGCTACAGGAATGCATGGGACGGCAAAAACGTGGAGAGCCATGGCACGTCCACCTCTGAAACAGAGATGACACCGGAAGAAGATGTACTTGTTGTTGTGTTTGTAGTAGTAGTTTTTATTAGAAGTGATGGTGGTAGTAGTAATGGTAGTAGTAGTAGTAGCAGTAGGTGATTATCATTATGACACCTGGTTCAGTCCTAAATCATGGCTGTAACCATAAATGTCCGAAACGTTGCATTAACATAGGCAGTACCAACTCAATGACTGCATTGCACATAACAGTTATCTCGGCCTTACCGACTCAAATCTCTGGTCTGGAGGGGTCTTGTGACTGCATTGCACAATTGTATGAACAAGGTACCAATTTGAAGGCCATCCAGTCCCAGGCTGCAGAGCTAGACTGACATGGCTCTGTAGGTCTATTATACCACTTGAAGAGTGAATAACTCATAACTCGTGCCTGATCGCAACAACAACAACAACATGACGACACGGACATGACCAATGGTATAAATTGGACATTGACCTGTTTGATGCCCGAGTGCCCACTGGCTCGGACACTCTCTTCCATGACCAGTTGTTGCATCATGGTCTGGCGAGCCAGCGTGGTCAGGGACTTCCTTAACTCGGTCATGTTGGCGATCAGCTCGTGCTCTCTGCAGCTTTGACCTTGACCTATATCAGCCAAGAAGAAGATGGCCAAGAAGAAAGTAACATACTTCAAAGAGACGCGCCGCTTGTGACACTCTTCCATTTTCTGAATTCTCATCTTAGAGTGTAGGAATTGTTCGATCTTGGGTATATTCTTTTACTCTGGTTCTACTCGACGCATAAAGCGCTTTGAGCTTGCTGTAGAGCGGGGAAAAGCGCTATATAAATGCTATCTATAGTACACATAACTGTAGACTCCGTCTTGACTTTGAATGCATTCTCTGAACACATTTTCCATTGCCCATGTCTTAGACATTCAAGTTGGTTTTCAATTTCATAAAGATATCCGTCATATCAGTCTGGTTAGGTTAAATATCACCATGTCATTTAGTCATGTTTTGAGGTGTACAATTCTTGTTGAAGCTGAACACAGTGTTTTCAACACTAGAATAACAAGACTCCTGTTAACCGATGCAGTGCAACAAGGGGAAGTTGCAATTAGTTTAACCACGAAATATTTGACAGTCGAATAGTGTTCTTCCGCTACCAACCAAATTTGTTTCTACTAAGACATTTTCCCACGATGTAAAGGCACACATAAGGAAGTTGTTCTTGAAGAATCTCTAACATTGGCACATGCATAGATCCTCTTGAGAAAGTTCTCACAGTAAGACTTAATAGCAAAATGTCTTAGTCTGTAAATGGCACAATGTTGTTGCTGTTATGATCCAACTTTTGTTTCTATAGCACTCGGAAGGAGATTTGTTTAATCATAGTTCTTGATTCAGTGCTTTTGTTGCAGCATAATGGGATACTAAAGAAACACCTTATCTTGTCTTATATTGTATTATTTTGTTTTATATTGTCGTATAATCATGGATCAACCACGAACCAGTCTATGATTACTCCACATGCATACTTTAACTTTAATGGAAATACTGAGTGTCTGTCCCATACCATGTGTATGCTTGTCCCTTGGAATGAGCATCAATTTCTGACATTGCTCGTCTATCGCAGCCTTTTACGTTTCCGACAAGAAAAGTGTGTTAGGGAATTTGTCCACCGAATCCCTTTGATGTTCACAAGACGTGGGACATAAGACACTAAATACAGTTAGTCTTGACTCTTCCACATGAGATTCAACGACGCAGGACGAAACATAGTTCTAACTTCTACTATACTCACACAGTGTGTCAATCATCACTAACCACAGTATGCATTTAACTATTATTCAATTCACTGCTCGGTTAAAACTGAATTACTTTGGCCACACCAAACGACACGAGTCATTTGAAAAACACTTCCTGGAATCGATGATGGAGGGTAGAAGAGGCAGAGGAAGACAAACAAGAAAATGGGAACAGGATATAAAGGACTGGCTAGGAAATAAACTTCATAAGCAGGCAGAATAGCAAAGACAAAACGTTGTAACGCAGGAAAGTCGGAGACGTACACACACGGCCTAGGGGGTCATGCTCTGAACGCATTTTCAAATTGACCTTATTTATAGAGATTCACCATTCAGTGAACATAGCAAAGTCTTTGAAGTAAAACCTGGCGCTAATATTCGATCACGGGTTGTGAGCCATATTGAGCTATCATTAATTGGCTGTGAATGACTTTGTGAAGAGTCACATTTTGTATCTTTGAAATGTCACATCAAAGGAGACCTTCCAAACACCATATCACGTAGTAGTGGCCTCTCGAGTCAAATGTCCGGGGTTCGAATCCCGGCTGTACCGACTTGATTTGGATTTGATTTCTCATATCCTCACACCAAGTGTACTGTTGGAAAATGAGCTCTTTGTCACACATTTCTCACCATACCCGGGTGTAAGAGTAAGAAGGGTAACCGACTTAAGATAAGTCAACGACAACCTTTGCTTTTTTTTTAAATAAGGAGTGCGGATAGTAAAAGCAACATAAGTTATCCTCTCTCTACCCAGCAATGTCATCATTTCTTTTCATAAAAGAGGAATAGTGAATACATTGTAATAGCCGATTTATATAGCGCTTTTTCTCTTTGAGCTCAAAGCGCTTTAGAGTATATTATTACCCCGACAGACCTGTTTCAATCCAAAGCCATCTCAACCTCCTGGGAGACATACTGGTAGTGCTGCCTGGTCGACACGTAGTGCTGCCGGTGCACTTACCAACATTCTGACTAAATACTTCACTGTCTATAGTCGGGTACCCATTTTACACATGGGTGAGGTGAGAAAGTCGTGACAAAGTGCCTTTCCCAAGAGTACACCTGGTGGTGGATAAGAAAATACTCTCAAATCCAAATCGAGTGGGTACGGCCGGGTATCGAACCCCGGACCTTTGACTCGCGAGGCCAACGGTCTGACCACTTCACCACCAGATCACTAGTTACATTAACGGTCCTTTCATCTGACAGGTCAATGGTACGGTCGATGCACCAGCATGATCAGTGCAACAGCTGTCACTATCGAAAGGCGTCAATGCAATGTGTGACATCGTGAAAGAATTGTGACATCTTCTCTTCTTCTTCTCTCACTTAGCATTGATGAACTCACTCAGGTTTTTTTAATAGCCGATTTATGTAGCGCATTTCTGGTCCGGGTGGGTCTTGTGGCTGCATTGCACAATTGCATGAACAAGGGGCCAATTTGAAGGCCCTCTAGTCCCAGGTTGCAGAGCTATACGACCATTTCTATGTAGGTCTATTATGCCACTTGAAGAGTTAATAACTCTTGTGCCGGATCGCAACAACAACAACAACAACAACAACAACAGCACCATTGGTATCAATGACAACAACACTGAACAAAAACAACAACAAAATGTTCATACGCATGTTGCTTTTTATGTACATGCGTTATTATAATTAAACAATGCAGGGTGCCGTAGTAAAATCTAAATACAACAAAGAAGAAACACTTTGTGATTGGGTGACATACAGAAAAGCGCCCTGAATGATATCAATAAGAACGTGGCTATTCGAACCAGTTTCCTGAATCTAGATCTACTACTCGATCTAGACCTAGATTAGATCGTCGATTTCAATTCAAACAGACTGTGCGGAAGTCGAAGAAATAGCCCACTAAAGGAATCCACCGGGCGCACTTAGGTGGGCGTCTCCAGGTGCGAATAGCCACTCCGTCTAGATGGAAATGAAGTTAGCGTGCCAAGTACTCATAGGCCTAGATCCATACAGAGTGGTATCTTCGGCATTGTCTTTGTACAAAGGTAAATTGAACGTATACAACTGTGGGACAATAGCAATGACAGCTTGACAGCATGTGATCTCTCATCAAATAAATCTATTAATCATACAAATATAGTGATTTAAAAACAAAAGCAATATATACATAATATATACATTTATGCATTGAATTAAAAACAGATGTCAATGTAAATTGACATTACAGATGTCAATGTAAATTGACATTACAGATGTCAATGTAAATTGACATTACAGATGTCAATGTAAATTGACATTGCCCTATTCATGACACAAAATAGCAAACATTATCACAGGTCAGCCATATAAAAATAGCATTACGCAATTAACAAGAACTGCTTACGCCATATGCTCCATCACGATCTTTAAGATCGAGCAATTCTAATTTCCTTTTTACACCAAGAGTCTCCCCGAAAAATGTATGCAGAGAGCATTTTCCTTCTATGCTCTATCTGTGTGGAATTCCCTCCCCGAGGAACTTAGGTACCAAACAAGCATACATGTATTCAAGAAGAAGTTGACAACATATCTGTTCACAAAGTATTTTGACTAAGAATTATTCCCAGTGATGATATGTCATGTTATCAGAGGTTTAATGAGAATGTTGTTGTTGTTTTTTTGTGTTGATTTTATAGTAGTTTGATCGAATGGGTTTTGTGTATGTCATTGTATGCCATTGTATTTGAAGTACTAGATCTAGTTGTAATATTACTATTGTGCGCCTTGAGCCCACACCGTGGGGAATGTGCGCTTTATAAATACACTTATTATTATTATTATTATTATTATTATTATTATTATTATTATTATTATTATCATTATTATTATT
>JAUELK010105422.1:0-12059 GCA_031471215.1 Gastropteron pacificum
CTCCTCCTCTCTCTCACTCCTCCTCCCTCTTCCTCTCCTCCTCCATCTTTCCCTCTTCTCCATCTCCCTCTCCTCCTCCCCCCCCCCCCCACCCACCCACCCAAACTTTCACAACGTCGACGTGCATCACTTTTGTGGCAGATGAGACCTGCCTGTTTTAATTCTAGATCTAGAAATCTATTATTAAGGCTTTTTCAACAGTTTTGAAACAACGATGCACGTGCACTTCTGCTGAGCCCGATGGGACGATTGATTACTGTTTCCGGAAGCCAAAGAGAAACAAAGGAGATTGAAAACGATGGCTGTGCCCATGCTTTCTAAGGAAAAAACCCAGACGGAACTTGAACTGAACTCCACTTCCTTGACATGACAACAGAAGCCCTCAGACAACAAACCGGAACATGATAGGCCTATTTGATGATATTTCGACGATTACAAAAATGGTGGAATAGAACATTCAGATTCATGTCACCTTGTCATGCACACAGTTGAATTGTTTTTATGAATTGTTATAAAGTTGTTACATTTTCTTATACCGTACATAAAGCATTAGTAAGAGTAAGAGGAACTTTGGTGAAAACCGCATACATTTTGGTGCAGTATTAACGAGGAGATCTGCTTTGAAGTTCAAAGTGTGCCTCTTATTTATACATCTTGATCTAGATCTAGATCTATAGATACGCAATGACAATCAATATTAACAGTTGATGTATCTAGCGAATATCCGGGCCCCACAAAAAAGGCACATTCTCGGCTTGTTGGGCATTCGTAGATCGACTGGCTAGGCTAGGCCCTCACCGACATTCTGATCAGGACCCAGGCTTTTTCACCCAAGCCTGCTCCCAATCTTCAGCGCACACAATCATGCATCGGTAAAATTCGACGAGACCAAAGACTACACGAGAACGGGAGCTAATAAATAATCAAACAATATCAATACTGAGAAAACATGTTTTTGTTAGATCATATCCATTTTTAAAGGCTACTCTCACTTTGATGATAGTGTTTCCCAATCATTGGACGTGATTCAGTTGGGCCATACCCCAGAGACATTTTCATGTCTTCCAGGGCATGGTGACCGAACGGTTAATACGTTTACAAGCGGGCGACCCGGGGCATTCTGGCATTCTCTTCTGGACATGGGTCGTGTTGGTAGTTTATACGACTGCTCACCCCCGTCCTTTCGGAAACGGACGTAAAAAAAAACGTACGTAGGTCCCACATCAATCATGACAATATTGTATCGCTTATAAGGGCGTCAAACTGAAATTCAGACTACAGTTTACTACTGTGGTTTCATTATAAGGGATCTTTATTATTATTATTATTACGTTTGAGCCAAGGCGAGACTAGCCAACCGCCTCAGAATCCGATAGCTATGTCTAAGCTTTCACCCCTACCAATGGGTTAGTCTAAGTTCAAGGCTGAACTCTGACCTCCAGTAATGTATTCAGTTCACAAGGCAAAGGTCAAATTGGGACACATTTGTCGTGCTAATACATTTAGACTACTAACAAAGTTAGTCAAAACAGTATACTTTCAAAAGTATGTTGCATATTGAAATAGACTAACACAACATTATTTTGTAAGCAAAATAGACAGTTTCACAATTTAGAACAAATGTACACAGTTTCTCAAATAAAGTGAAAGTAGTCTATTGCAACAACTGCCGTACAAATAGTTCGTGAACTCTTCTACGCTTTTCATTGAGAAGGCTACCCAAACTATGGCGGAAAGGTAAGCAAACCCCTACGCTTAGTTTCTCAAAATAAGACAAGAATTTCTCTCCATTTAGTCGCCATCCTTTCATGTTTTTGTGTTAATTTGATCGACGAATATCAATGTTCATGAATGGAAGGTAATTTGCATTATTTAATAGGCAGATTTCTAATTTTAGAGGGTGCTTTTCATGTCGCTCTGACAGCGATTCGGCAGTGGCTCACATAGTGAGGAGACTATCTAGGAGGAGACGCCATTGTCCTATTCATTCTATCGGTTTGGTTTGCCTTCTTCGTTTGTCTTTTGGGTTTTATTTCTTGGCTTCGTACACGTAGGTCAAATCTAGGCGTATCAATATAAGAACTGAAAGTTTAAACTAGATATATCTATTCCCCACCCGCTATGTTTTGCTTTATTGTTGTATAGATCTCTGAGTCCCACAAAACATTGAATTGATGATAAACAACATCCTTCACAATCAATCCAGTCTCAACCGCCAGTCAGTCAGTCAGTCCAAACCTGGGCCTAGCTAGGGTACAGATCGCCATCAGTCGCCAGTGTCATGGCATATTCACATTAAATGAACACTTCTTTAGTGAAAAATTGAATGTAAAGATTTGTAAGTAAATTTAGACTAGATAGAATAGATCTGTAGATCTAGGTACTATTCTATTCTGTCTGATTTAGATATATGGAGGAGAATGAAAAAAAATTGGTTTGTCACAACAATGAATGCCACACCACTCTCTCACTCACCAAGACCAAGTTTTGGATAGATAGTAGAGTCTTAGCAATTGCATCTAACTAGACTAGATTTAGAGTTTAGATCTAGAATAAGAATGTTTAATATCTAAATTCTAGACAAGCTAGATTGATCTATAGACTCTATTCTATTACTGAATTACTGACTATTATTAGAGTTTATGAATAGATAGAGAGTAGAGAGGAGGAAGAATTATAGAAATTGGTTCACAATGTCAAATGATGATCAACAATGGTCAATGGAGTTATTTATGATTCAGAAATTCAGGGGAATGATGACTATAGTGACTATATAGTAGTAAGTATATACTAATTAGCCTAACTAAAACTGGCTCATGCTGAAGACGAAGAGAAGAAGCACTTTGTCACACTCTCACTACTACTTTTAGTATTCTAATTCTAGGTCTAGAGACTAGATCTAGATCTAGTGCATTTTTACAATTCAAAGATGATTTCCTCACGCAATGAGGGGAGGGGGATGATAATGGTTTATTTAAAATTTAAGGTCGGTTGTTAGGGTTCTTTGGGTTTGAACACCTTTTTCGCTGACTCCTCACACAATGTCATTTTATGTTGTGTTTTATTCTATACACCTTTTCATCCTCAGCCTCGCAAAAATCATATAAAAGTGCAAGAAACAATATGCAGCGACGTATTGAGGAACCGCAGGTAATTTCAACACAATTTAACTTGTAAAAAAAGCAAATGCCGTTCTCAGAATTACCATTCATGATGTCATACTCATAGTCAGTAGAGAGCAGAGTAGCAAGTTTGACCATTTTAAAGAAATAAACGTATTCATATACTTATGACTTATGTACCAGTAAACAGTATTAGTATTGTAAACAATCTAATCTAGATCTAGACATCTTCTACTTCTAGTGGTTTTTTGTTGTTGCTAGC
Organism: Gastropteron pacificum; assembly: GCA_031471215.1. NCBI lineage: Eukaryota > Metazoa > Mollusca > Gastropoda > Cephalaspidea > Gastropteridae > Gastropteron > Gastropteron pacificum. The sequence goes on from JAUELK010105422.1 coordinate 3,385, forward strand.
CTACAGTTAAAAAGGGAGTTGTAGAAATGGTCCTCACAAGTTTTATTTTTAAGCAGTCAGGCTTACTTTGTTACTGTGAGAGTGCCATACTATCTCATCCCAGTCTTGATCTTAAAGGTCAAAAATAGGTAAATACCCACCATCAAAGTCAAGCATTTTTAGAGGAGTTCTTTTCAGTTAGTGCATATCCATGCCATATCTTGTGTTTATTTGTTGTTGATCATCATTATCAACAATTATTAGGTAATGCATTTAAAATATTGTTTATTAATTTGTGTAGGAGTAAGAGTAAAATACATTTTCCTTCCCACAGAGGCGCATCAATACAAGTGAACAGTTTCAAAGAGTGATTCCCCCAGGTGGTCAACGATTTGAAGTTGGTGACGGATTGCCAGGAAACATGCCATTTCCTCTTCCCACCTATCAGTGAGCATTGATTTTGAATTTACACAAAGCTTTCTAATTAAAGTTGTAAAATTCTTTATTTTCCGAAGAAAGACTAAGTTTTTTAAAGTTTGCGATGTGCCTGAAATCAGGTTTTGAAAACTGATGGCAACATATTTTCCGGATGTGAAGAATGCAGAAAATAAGAAAATTAGTAACCCACTTTCCATATCAGGCATGGCAACTTTAAAAAAAATGGAGTTTCATGTTTTTAGACTCTACTCTGCTTTCACCCCTGCTTAACTTTTTTATGCTCAATTTTACCGCCGTAAACAAAATTGTTCTCATTTACTTAAGACAATTGAGATACTCAAATAATACCACACCCTGCCCCGCCCATTTTGTTTTAATCCTATGTCCTACGGCTCAGTAACACATAACACGTCACTTGGTGATATGGTTGTTTGGTAGACAATCCAACAATAGAAATGTAAAGGAATGTCGCCACCAGCACGGTATTTGAACACGGTAGACTTGAACTCAGTAATGGCTGGACTTTTAAAACATAACCAGGTTTTTCAATCGCTAAATGTATAGAATAAGGAGATTATGTAAATTGTATAAGCTAAAAACCATCCCTAGTTAATTCCAAATGCAAGAGAATAAACACTGTCGGTCCAGTAGTTTAGAAGATTACACACACACACAGAAAGTGGGTTTTATAGGTAATCTTTAGATTTTAGAACCAAACTGTGTGCTTACAAATTACATTGAACCACTCTTGTATTTCTTAATGTGTAGACTGAACCAGCCAGTCAGCCACCATGGTCCAATGCCTGGTGCTCTATCACACCCACCGGTGGCCGTAGGTGCTCCAGCCCCATCATCAGCTGCTATACCACAGACCCTGCATGCTCAGCTAGGACCAGCTGGACACCAAGCCAGCATCCCAGTCAGCCAGGTAAGGGCCAGGGGATGGCGCAGAATAGTCTGCGTGTGACCGGTGGCAAGCGAGTGACTTACAAAGGGTTGATTCTCGTATGTGTTATTAATACCTTTTGAGTGTGGAGGACCTCTCTCTGGCCACTGTATGTTTTAAACATTAGAATGGTGAGAATCAAGGAGATCTACTTGAGTGCTGAATTGTCTTGGGCACTGAAGACTTCTAAGAGTGCCAAATCATTTATGAATTGACTTGTTTTAAAATATGTATTTTATGGTCTTATCAGGTCTATTATTTACTGGTTGTGGAGCATTCACTAGTGGTAGTCTGTAACTAACAACTGTCTGGTACACTGGAAAAACATGCTTCATCTTACCTTTCTCGCACAGTAACATCTGCCTTTTTTTTCTCATCCCTATTTTGCAATCTTTTAAAGCATAGGGAATCAAACCGTTGATTATTGTGTTGTTGTAATTGTATCATCACCAACACACAACACTGCTCACTTGGTATTCAGTTTGAAATGACGAGTAAGATTTGCAAGATAGTCCGTAATAATTGTAGGATCTGTCTTGGAGTTCAATTTAGTCAGGAAAGGTTGAAGTTTTTTTTTTATACATCTGGCCTGTCTGCTCGTTATTGTTTAGTTCAACATTTTATTTAGCGTGCCTCTATTTTTAATATATTCATTTTTATACTTGAACCATACAGAGCTCATTTAGGAAGGTAAGACTAGTTCTGCCCCCTTGTTTGCATGTTAAATTTTTATTGAGTTATTATTGTATTTCTCTGTGTGATCACAAGTTCCATCTTGCATGGTGAATTGTTTTCTGTATGTGAGTTTTGTACATCTATTGTTCAACTTAGAAATATCACATAGTTTTAAAATTTCAATCCATTATCTATTACAAACTTAGCAATGTGATAATGCAGAAGAATTATTTGAAAAACAAATGGACAGACATGTATCTCTGGTTGTACCACTATTACTGTTTATAGATGATGAGACAAGAATTCATAAAGATGTTTGTCGCAGTCTTAAATAGGGCAATGAGTTGTTGTTATTTGGTGTGCTGCTTTTATTTTTCTCATTACTTTTCTTTTTCTAAATGACCACATCGTTGTAATTTTTGGTCTCAAAACCAGTGGTGCATTGCTGCATTATATATAAAATGTATTTCTGTTGTACATACGGTCAAACTTGCTTGAGTGGCCACTTGTTCTATCTATATGATCACCTGCATAATGAGCCATAATGGCCACTCCGGCTTGACAACCTTGTTATTTTTCCTCTTATTTTGTCATGCTCTGAGCAACACTTTGCAAACTTGAACACAACCATGATCTTGTGTGGCCGCATCGAACAAGTTTGACTGTATGTGTCCTCGTACATGTTTTATTCATTGATGAAATACAGGCAGAATTACCAGGCTTGCTTTTTCTTTGGAACTCTAGATCATTTTCTTTGTATGGTAGATGTGATTGGCCTACTTTGATAGTATTATTAGACTTCATAAATCTAGAGAGACAAAGCAGTGGAAGTTTTTTTTTTTTCTTCGGTTATTTATTTATTCATTTTTTTTGTTCCAGTTAGTTATTTATTTAGTTTCTGTCTCATCTGCAATGAATATTCATGTTGGGAGATTCCCTAAGTAAATCAAGTATTGACGTCCTTATTTCTACTATATCATTAGCTTGACAGATTCCTGAATTAAGTAAGACAGTAGAACTGAAAACCTTGCCACAAAGTTCTAAAGTTTTTTGTTCTTTTCCTAAAAAGAAAGAAAGTGTTCGCTTTATTTAACTTAAATTAGAGAATAATGTACTTTATAACACTGAGTTAAGGTTTTTAAAATAATATTTTGTAGCCTGCATATAGTGAAGTTCACTGGGTTGTCTCTTCAATAGCTTTCTGGCTAATATAGTAAAATTAAAGTTATGAAGCAATGGTGTTAGTGATAGTAGTAATGAGACTGCACTCTGTCCTACTGACTGGAGAGTGTTTCACATCTTCATTGTCACCAGTAGTCTCTCACCATCACTGGTTGTTGTTCTTTCCTGTCTTCAATGTTGATGTGTGATTAAGATATAACAATAAAGAGTAAAAACTGATCTGGGTCAAGCATTGACATTTTGAAGGCAGCCTGATGCATATAGTTGGGGCACTTTTTCAAAGAGGAATTTTGAATTTTTCAATGAATATTCCCACAATTTTTGTCAGTGAGCCACTGTAAGAAGTAAGAACATGTATTTGTTTTATTGATTGATGAAAGTTTGTTGATATTACTGTGACAGTCAACTAACTTATCAATGTAATTTTATCCCTTGCTCTGTGACTTTGCTGAAGTGGATTGCTTTTCATGGCATTTCTCCCCAGTCTTACCTCAAACTGTATACATGAATGCATTATAAGACAACACTTTTAGAGCAATTGAGAAACATTTGCATAAGTAAGGAAGTATTATCCGAAGACCTGAAACCATAATTGATATGATGTTTAGCGGTATGAATTATTCTTCCTCTTTGCATGTTGTCTCAATGCCATGATGTTGTTTTCCCTCAGGCTCTCCCAGGTCAAGCCCTGACTGGAGGTCAACAGCAGCAGCAGCAACAGCAGTTTCAAAGACTTAAAGTGGAGGATGCTCTCTCTTACCTGGATCAGGTCTGTATACACAGAAAACTAAAATAGAGTACAGGGATGGAAACAGTTGAGGTATATATAGTCGGTCATGTATTTATAGGGGTGTACGTCATTCAAAATAAAGCTGTCCCCAACACCATACTGTGAGTGAGGAGAGGAGGAGACAACACATATCCTCCAGACATGCCCAAAATACAACAAAATTAGACTCGAGACATGGCCTGTAAGAGCTGGCATCAACATGAAATGCACGGCCACAGAGAAGACTTGATGAGAACAGTGTCCTTTATAGAAAAAACAGGACTGGCATTATAAACAGTGAAAGCAGAAGAAGAAAGAAGAATTCAAAAGATTCATGCACCTCCCAGTCTACAGACATGGAATACCTGTCCTCATTTTCAGACTTTTTCATAATCTCCCATATTTACATCCTGAGAGTCATCAGTACCAAGTCAATGGTACAAGAAGCCATTACAATGATTTCTTGATCTTGTACCACAATAAAGAGTACATGACTCCTCCCTGTCCCTCTCAGCAAGAGCCTAGAGAGTAGCTACTCCCTCCATCCTTTGACACAAACACATCTCCAAACTCAACTGCAGACTAGTCGAGGAACCCCTCAAAACATGGCATACGGCGGAGTAGTAGGGACTCAGCTATAGAGGAAGAAGTACCCAAGTACCCATTCGATATGTGAAAAACATGTGCTTAATGCTGGCTTACTATTGACAAATCATTGATGCTAAGATGAAAGCAGAAAAGATAATTTTATTATTAGAGAAAAGAGGTCGCACCCAAAGTGGCCGTGAAAGTAGTGCCTCTGCTCTACCCTTATTTCCTGCACTTTTGTAGATTAAAAAAACTTGCCCTTTGAGACAACATTTGCTAACTACAAGGTACCATTCTCTACAGGTGAAGCTTCAATTTGGCAACCAGCCCCAGGTGTACAATGACTTCCTTGACATCATGAAGGAGTTCAAGTCACAAACGTGAGTAAATCTTCAGACACATTTGTTCCACATATTATATCTACATACAATACAGGACCTGGGTTTTTTCTTTTTTTGTGTGGATTGATATAACGTTTTTAACTAGTTGTTGGTCTACATTGTTATATTGCTGTTTTACATTTGAAAAAAAGCTATCTTTACAGGCACGTTGTCTTTCACCTTATCTGCATAATTATGTATCGTATATCTTTTCACCTGAGGACAACCTGCAACTGTCATTAGCAATCAGCCCACTACTTGGGACTAGAAAACAGCAACATTAACCTCCTTTGACCTTTCCCTCCCCAGTATTGACACTCCAGGGGTCATCAACCGGGTGTCCAACCTGTTCAAGGGCCACCCAGACTTGATTGTGGGCTTCAACACGTTCCTGCCCCCAGGCTACAAGATTGAAGTCCAGTGTGAGACCATCAATGTCCACCAGCCTGGCCAGCAAGTCATGTCCATTGCAGCCCTAGCACAGTCACAGGCAGTGTCCAATGTCAACAGAGTAAGGGTAATGACACAATTTTCTTCTCTTTTTCTTATACTCGTTCGCTTTGTTGTCAAAGTTTTGCCGGATCATGCCTTATAGTAGCCAAATCTATTTTAGTGAAGTAGAATTTTTACTTCATGAATTGTCACTTTAAGAACCTGCTTGAGGTTGCTTAAAAATTGTTGGTGTCTCCAGACACCAGACTACAGGCATTTTAACAACTATTACGAGAACGAAGAAGAAGAAACAACTATTAGAAACATCCAGTAATCACACAAAGGCCAGGAAGGCTTTTCAAGCTCCAATAGTCTTTTATCATGTATCATTTTACAGTTCTGTGCATGTTATCCCTTGGATTGCTCTCTCACCTCTAAGAGCTTATTTTTCTCGCCACTGGGGCATAGGTTCTTAGGAGACCACTGTAAAAAATATATGGGATGATCATTCTCAGAAGTCTTTGTTGTGATATGAACACAGTGCAGTTTTAATTTCTGAATTCTTTTTCTTTCTCAACAGCAAAAACCAGGAATGTCAATTTGGGATGTTGCCATTGCTTCTCAAGCTACTCAGGTAACTATTTCTCACAGACTAGCATGAATCTGAATTCATTGTATTCATAGACAGGAAAGTTGAAAATTCACTGTATTCTATTTATGACAATATTGACTTTTTTGTGTATTTTTTATATGATTTTCAAAATGGAAGTGAGGGTTCTTGAAAAGTTCTTGATCTAATTTTTAATGTCGGTTTTGTATCATGCATGGCTCTTCTTTCTTCTTTTTTTTTGGTGGTAAATAGTGTCAGAGCAATTACTTGAATGAATTTGAGATCGCTCTGTTTTTTGTTGTTGTGAATAATGTCCGAAATTTGAGAACGCTCTGTTTTAAAAAAAATGAATGTCAGAGCAATTCTTTGATTGAATTTGAGACCTCAATCTGTACTGACAGAGGAGTATTACAATCTGTGTGCCTCTACTCTCAGCAACAACAGAAAGTTGGAGGCCCAGTGCACCTGCCTCCGACCCAGACGAGCTCCCCTGCAGACCACAGGTCCTATCATCAGTCTCCTAGGCCAGCGGGCGATGGGTCCACCTCCACCCAGCCAGTCTCACAACAACAGGGCCAGCCACAGTCTCAGCAGCAGCAACAGCAACAACAACAGCAGCAGCAGCAACAACAACAACAGCAGCAGCAGCAGGCTGGGCAGCCTGTGGAGTTCAATCATGCTATCAACTATGTCAACAAAATAAAGGTAGAACTTCCATCCTTGATGTCAAGTGTCAGATGAATTTAAGGGAACTAGTCAATTTTTAAATCGATTTATTTACATGCAGGGTTGCCAGTTTTCCGGCTTTAGCTGTAATTCCGTGTTTTTTTCAGGCTCCAGTCATTTTTCTGGCAGAGTAGGGCGGCTCACCTCGACAAGATTTTCAGGCTTTTTTGTTGAGACCTGCTGGCAACCCTGTATAGGACTTAAGGTCTCAAATTTGTGGGCTGCTTATGAATTTACTCAGACAATAGAAAGCAAGCAAAAGCTACAGCTTCTGGTTGAATTAATTAAACTTAATAATTATCAAGTATTTAGATGTGCTTTTTTCATGTTTTGTATTTTTGTTCATTCTTACAGAATCGTTTTCAAGGACAACCTGACATCTACAAGCAATTCCTTGAGATTCTTCACACATATCAAAAGGAGCAGAGGCAAACCAGAGATGTGAGTATTCTTGGTCCAAGTCCAAGCCTCAACATGGCAATGACTTCCTACAGTTCTTACATCATTTTTTGAAAAGGTAGCATCCTAGAAGTCTTTCAGATGTCAATTTGAAGATCTGAAAACTTGTATCTGAGAAGAGGGCGAGGGTATCTGATGCAAATGTTAGTTTTTGTTCATTCTACAACATATAACTTAAGCCCCCACCTCTTGACAAGACAGAATCATTTCAAGAACACAAGTAGTTGCTAGTTGCATTCCCCTCCATGTTTAATTGGGGAGTGGGATATCTTGGTAGCATTATTATCTGTGGTGATCCCAAGGCTAATCTTCTCTGTGTGTGCAGTGTGCTCCTCAGGGTGTGGCTGTTGGCCCAGCCAAGCCATTGACTGAGAGTGAGGTTTACCAGCAAGTGGCCAACTTGTTCAAGCACCAGGAGGATCTGCTAGCAGAGTTTGGACAGTTCCTCCCAGATGCCAATGGGGCAGCTCCTTACGGAGTTGCCTCCTTCGTAAGCCAGGTCCATACACTTTTCTTTTTTCAAATTCAATACTCCCTCCATGTAATGTTCCATTTACTTGACAACTGAATTTTCTTGACAATTGTCATCTTAGATATTATCATACGTTTTGGTTTCAGAGTAATCACATTTGGTGGGTGGTTTTGTTGTTTTGTTTTTACGAAAACATGATTATTCAAGCAAAGATTGTCTCATTGAAAATAACTGGTATGGTATGAAATCCGTCAGTGGTATTGAATCCCCACAACTTCATATTTTTAAAGTAAGCTACAGGACACGTGGAGACCTTTCTTTAAAGTAAATTTGAGCATCTTGACTGTTTGTCTGTATTAGGAATATTGACATTTTTCTCATTGGCTAGAAGACTTGTGAATCATTGTATGTGATGCCCTGTATCCATTTAGGCTGACTCTGCCCTTGGGGACCATTCATCCACTGTGAAGAAGCCAGGCTACTCTAGTGGCAAGTCCCAGGCCAGTAAGTCAGGTGTTGGGGTGAAGCGTCCATCTGGATCCACATCATCAGCCTCCACTTTCCATCCTCCAGTCAAGGTGAGGAGACCAGGTTTACTTAGGAAGTTTCTTAGTTTAAAAAATAAATTGTATTGAAATCCTTTAATGATCGTTTTGCTAAACTTGTAATGGCTGGGCATGCTCTTGCTTACTGATTTATTACAATAATCCTTTTCTATACCCAGGGTGTCCAACTGTGTTAAACTATGGCCAATAAGCATTTGCACCGAGCATATATTTTCTATTTCTACTTAAGTTTTACAGGAGTTTTCTTTGAATCGTGAATTTTTGTTGCTTGAAAAGCAATTATTTCTATGGAAAGCAGAGATGCCAACCAGTACGATTTCTCGTATTTTAGTACGATTTTTCAAGGCAAATACGACAATACGATTTTCTGTGAAGAAATACGATTTTCTGTGAAGAAATACGATTTTTCGAAGCCAAAAAATATGAATCTCCCGATATGCGAAGAAAATAATT
>JAUELK010105533.1:0-12059 GCA_031471215.1 Gastropteron pacificum
ATCATCATCATCATCATCATCATCATCATCATCATCATCATCATCATCATCATCATCATCATCATCGTCATCATCGTGGAAGGTATGTGTTGTGTTGTGTTGTGTAGTACTAGTACCACTAATAAAAGCCTGACAACTCGTAAAATACAGCAAGAGATAATACTGTACCAAATCATCGGCTATACTTTACTAAAGGGCTGGAGTGTGCCACCAACGTAAAGCCTGTCGACTTCGAATCGTGAACACGTACACACTGCACACCAAAGTAGTGGCTATATATACCTTACCATCATGCGCGTATCGTGCCGATGAACCGGTACAATAATAAGCATACCTATTCATATATGTATACATTTTAGGTAACGAATAGAAGAGGTGCGCCGAAGAGCGATAATACTGCACTTGCAATGGTACGCGCCGGAGAGCTATGACTGTACTGGTACATGTACTTTGTTTTCAATCTGAAACTACTTTGGTCGAGACCTTTATATACTCTTCGCAACCTCCTCTTGACCTTACAAAAGTACATGGTACCGCGGGCAGTGTGACCTTAGTGGACACGCGGGCTGGCCATTGTGTTACAGGTCATCCGTTCGATCTTGGCCGATTAGCACTGAGGTGGTTCGGACAGAGTGAGAGAAATCTAAAGCAAAACCTGTTGTAGAAGGTACACGTACTTTACAATACATACAAGAATGGAGACAACTTAGTTCTTCCCTATTTTGATCTCAGCCGTAGCTTTATGCTTACTGTATGATTTTGCATTATTTTAAATGTAGATATGAATAATTAATAAAGTAGCCTACATTGAAATATTGAATTGTTCGAGGCCGCGTTTTCTTCCATGACCTGTTAGAGTAATTCATGTGTTAATTCTGTACTCTTGGGCCAGTTATGATGACTGTCCAGACTTTGAGAAAATTGGATTGATGTATTATGATGAACTAGTGGTTAACCGATTCTATGGATGGGACAGGGAGAGAGTCAATTTTAAAGAGAATTAACTATCGGGTAGAGCCTTTAACAGTAATTCGATATATTGATACTAATACTAGATTCCATTGTAGCTGTCATCACTTGGGAAAAAAAAAAAAAGAATCAGTTTCTTATGCAATCACCTGAAAAATACTGGGGGGGGGTGGGGGTCCTCTACACGGGACCTCTAAGCTTAGATCCTATCTCATCATAGAAATGGAAGACATAATGGACAACCACAGAAGACCTCAGACAACAAACAGGAACATGATGACAGTTGATCATATTTCGCCGTTTAAAAAAGTTGGAATGGAAGAATTCAGACGATGTCACCTTGTCATCACACAGTTTAATTGTTTACACATTTTTATAAAATGGTTACTTATTATTGTTACACAAAGCAGAACAAAAGAGCAACTTTGGTGAAAACCGCATCCATATTGATGCAGTATTCACAGAGGAGATCAAAGTTTGCCTCTTATTTATATAGATGTTGTTATTATTAGAATAATAAGTCGCATGAATGTTGCACAATTCTGACTAATTGTGACAGTTACATCATTTGACACTTCAGTTTGTTTGGTTGCTCATATATGCCCTATATTGTATAGCTGTGTGCAAGTATCTTCTTCTGCGTGAAGAGTGATGTGAAACAAGTCTTATACTGATCGACATGCAGCAACAATAAAGAGTGCTTGCTGTTTTTCTATCTTCGGCCATCTAGTGTAACAACAGAAAGCCGGCTGTGACCATAGCTGTTACTTTAAAAAATATGAACACCTCAAACTCAAATTGATTGGGGTTTAGTTTGTTTGGTAGTAATGCAATGCAACGATATGACTGTGTTTTACATCATTCCCTGTTCTCGATTCAGGACCTTCTTACGTTCCATAGGAGGGTTTAGAGATGGGGCTGTAAGTTCAGCCAGCTCATGTAGATAAAGAAGCCGGTATGGGCCACTATGAAATCAGTGAAAGGTCACATAGAACACAGGGGCTACACAACCACCTGTACACACTGCCCTGGTGATAGAGAGAGGGAGAGAGAAAAACAACATGGTTGCTCTAGGGTCTGGCGGTCTCTGTCCCAGATCTCTGACGGTGTAGTAAACTAGCCCAGACCACTGTGTTGGCTAAAGCCAAGATCCATCCACTTTTTCTTCACGCCACCGCTTCGTATGTATGACCATTTAGTTTGGACGTGTGTCAAACCTAGCGTGTGTGTAGAATTTTGAGACCTAAATGATTGGAGAAGGAGAACCATCCCTCCGAACATGAAATGGAGGCTATGTCACTATCCTAACACACTACCGGCACATCGCTACAACAGGCACGTTACTTCTGATCGATTGAACAGACCAAAGTTACTACAAAGTAGGCTACATGTTACATTACTATCTGATCTGTACGTAGTATGTACTGACAGTAGCAACCCCCAACAAGCGTTCCACTGTAGTAATGTACGGTACCAATCCCAAGCTTGTTACTTACGGGAAAACCCCACACATTTCCCTTGACACTACTATCTGTCTAAAAAAAAGCTCTGCCTCTATCATTACACAGAGATGCAAATACGAGCTTGATTAATGGATGGGTAAGCCTACCGTACCTAATACATTGTACCAATTAATTGTTCGTCACACTGAACCAAGACCAAAGGGTGTCACAGATGGTGGCGGTGTGTAAATGTAAAGCAACAGTTTATTTGCACTTTTTTTATTATTCATAAGTGTGTGCCAAATAATGCTAAAGATGTATCTCTCTGTATGAAATATTAATAATATTATGTGGAACTAAACGGGCCTACTAAACTGCAGCACCAGCTGATCGATTATATTGAAGGTCGGTGTTCTGTGCGACTTGAATGTCCGCTGATAAAGCCTTGTGGACACACCACGGTCACTGAGGGTCGTAACGTACAGGTACTATGTACGGAGAGCCATATCTCTAGGCCACACATTTGCAGTGTATTACTTCGACACTATATATAAAGCTTATATAATATGACATGAAAGCCTGCATTGGCTGCATGATTGATGGGCCATTCATTTGATGTACAAAAGATTAGACCATTTTTATTATGGAGGCACTCTCAATAATGCTATTCAATATTCGCGTGCATTGTTGCATTTATTCACTGAAGGCGAGCCTACAGGCGCTTCAGTTTCTACTCAACTCAATGTGACCTTTTGATTGTCAGTCTTCTGTGTCGCATTTGTGGGCTTCTAATCTACTGATAATGATATTGATACAATGTATATTTTTGTCAAAATTGATCACAATTGGCACTTGATTAAGTGAGTAGCCATTTGCTACATGTATCCATGTGAATGTGTATTGCATGTTCGAAGTGTTGCTTCGAAAGGCATTTAGCACCACTAATCAACTGAAGAAAGATTGACTTCATTTTGCATTGTACCAATAATGAAAATGTAGCTAACTGAAAACTGATTGGGTGTAGTGAGAATATACAACTTATTTCGCCATGGCATCCAAGGAGAATGTCTCAGCCTCACGGATTGCTGGAGTTTACATCTGAACATGTTTTATTCTCCTAAACTGATGAATTCTGAAGTGAATGAAGTAGTTTCTATGATAATGCAGCTCTCTCCAGATACTTGTGCGCACTAAATTCTGGAAAAACCTTTTTTGTTCTTCCTATTCTAAGAACCCCCAAGAGACCTGTTGCTGCAAATTTACTTCATTTGTAAAGTACTGTACCAACCAAAGTATGTTGGCATATCTATCACTTTATCTGTACAATAAAGTACAACAACTATGACTTGATACACTCAGACAGCCATTCATCTTCATACTACAACCGTACTCCATATGTTCTGAAAACCACAACATACCAATCAGAATAAAATACAGAGATGACAAGAGATTGACAGTTCTAGCTTTTAATCCATCAGATTATTTGTTTTGAGAAAAATAAAAGCAACATGAAAGATGGATAAAAAGACATAACCAAACATTCAATTCATGCTGTTATAGTTACATTGGTGGCATGAAACAACTCAAGGAAACATATTTTTTTGAGTTTTTCATTCTACCTTTTTTAACATTTTTTTGAGTGAGTCATACATACATATGTGTAAATATAATGAACTTTTCTTGCATTCAGTGTGAAAAATAAGCGTACAATGAGGTCATTGTACATATGTATTAAAATGCTGACAAGATGAGATGACATACACAGACATACATAATGTGGTAGGCCTAAAATATGGGCTTTGTGTTATTTTTTTTTTACAAACTATACACAAGAGGTACATGCTTTCATAAACAATTTTCTTCAAAAAAGTCACCATCCTAACAAGATGAATAGAAGAAGAAAAAAAAGAAAGTCAAGATAACACAAGGCACAAAACATATCACAAGGTACATAGTTGTCTTTATACACAAACCTTGACACCCTTCTCCACCGACGTCCATTGACAAGTGGAAGGCCTATCAGTATGGTATTGGAACAGCAATAAATACTAAACTAGACAGGATTCAAGTTCCTGCATCATTTTCACACAAACCATGAGGCAATGTTTGTTGTGGTGTTGTATTTTTTAAATTCATCACTAATTATTTCTGTACAAATTCACATCAAATTGAAGTTTGACCAAAATGATAACTCTTCAAGCAAACTTGATTCAACAGAAACCAGAAATGCATGACTAAGGTGAATGAGATGAGATGGTCTTTACATGATAACAGACCGTTGCTTAATTAAAAGCATAAAAAAACAAGCACTGCACTAAAACATTCACAGTCACAGTAAAAGGAAATGAGAGGTAAGTGTGTGTTCAAAGAATAACAATACATGATATGCCTACTTCATAGGTGAGTGAAACCTGTTTCCTTTGAAAAACAGAAGAAAAAAAACACTCATCAAGTAAAACAAGTACACAAACTAACAGGGAACTATGATGACAACAAAATGAAAGAGTAGGCTGACATTGCCAAGAGACACCATTCACTTTCAGCAAAACAATGCTATATCAGTTTGAAGACAAAATCCGTACCAATACCAATCTAGCATTCGATAGTTTTCAGTAACTACATCGATGCTGACTTCACCCCTCATCTTTCTCACCCCCATTTCAGCCAAAAAATGGCAACCACAATCTAAAAGAACTGTCCAGTCCCTGGTCACTATTTCTAAAAATCATGAAATATGGGCGTATTCCAGACTTATTCCACACCATTGGTCTGGCCATGATGATCCACAAAACCACAATGATTGCTATGGATGACGAAGTGAAGGTGTACTTGCCAGTACTAAAACAAAGTCATTGGTGACATGCTCCTAAGAAAAAAAACATACAAACAAAAATCAAAGAAGCAGAAAGAAAGAGATACCCCTCTACTAACAACATGTCACAAAAATGTTAATTGAAAGTGAAAGAAGAGTCCCTCTCTTTGGCAGCCAAAATCCCAGGATTCATGTCACTAAACACACTATGCACTATGTACACATGGATTGGTGCATCAACAACAACAGAGGCAATGAAAGTGAGATCCCTTCGGTTCAGTTCAAACGAGCATTGAAAGAAACAAAACAAGTTACTGAATGACAATGACAACTTGAAAAAAGTAAACTATCTAGATCTACGCCTGCTAAAATTCTCCAAGAGTGATAAATTATGCAACATTGCAAACAAGACATAAAAATTGACATGCTCCATGAAACAATGAAAAGAGAAAGTAAGAATTTCATATCAATGACAAGGTGTCTTGCAAAGGAAGTGCTGGGAAAAATAAACTGCATTCCAAGGTTCTACAAAAATTGTTGGATAATCAACAGTGAGAGAACCTGAAGGCAGCTAAATCACGTCAAAGAGTTTGTTAGCTGCCAAACACAACACTCATTGTGAAACACGAACAGAACATCCATTGAAGTGTTTTGCTTTGTACATAGAGTAACAAGAGCTAGGTTTGTATGTACAAAGTTGAGCATGCAACTCTCATCACGTTGAAGTCTTCTGAAAGATTGGAGTAACTTGTATACTTCATGGAAACCTCCACAGATTCCGTGCATTGACAGTGGATGAAAACTAGGAACTCTATATGAAGCAACAATAGTTTTCCATTGCAATGGGTACAGAAAGTCAGATAGACTGAAAGTGAAAGTAGTAATGATCAGAGTTGAAACCTACACACATAATGTCTTTTAATTGTGTCTTCAACAGTAATAGTCATAAAAAGAGAACTTGTTTGGAGAGGAGATGGGGGGATCATAAATTAAGAATTTAGGAGTCATATAAAAATACAAGTATCTGTTTTCACTGTACTGTCAGAAGTATCTCACAGATGTGGTGGTTCCACATCTAAAAACATGTACCGTACTTTTGTTCGACCACTCTACAATTATTTAACTGGACCGAACAGGACCAAGGGAAAAAAAAAAATCTTTTATAGGACACAATTTGAAAAACAAGTATACTTTCAGACAAACAATAGTAGTAGTTTCAAATGAAAGAAAAATAGGTCTGCAATATGAGTAATGTACAGGGATACAGGTACATTAACATTTCACCCCTATTATTATTACATTCATAAAAGCATCCAGCTCTAAAATAATGAAACGCATAATAATATCAATGTACAATTTTGAGGAATCTATACAAATACAATGTCATGCATCATTTCTTTTTTTTTCTTTTTCAAATTTCTTCACAGAAAACTTGTTCATCAGAATATAATTCTGAGAAATCACCTGTTAAAGAAGTCGTTTGGTTCAAAACAGTACGCTGATCACAATTTTGTTAACAAAGTATCATCATGTGAGAATGTATTTTAACCACCCGAGATATGGTTTGTGATCACAAGAAATCTCAAAAGTTGGTGATTACACAACAAAGAAGACCAGGGGGTCAGATTAAGAGCATCAATGTTCCGAAGTCATGTACGGTACATTATCAATCAAAGGGGAAAGTATTATCACCTTTAGCTAACCATGACAGATGACAGAATTATCAAAAAGCAATCACGCAATACAAACTATTTCATCTTTTTTTTGTCAAATGTTCATTAAGTTCAGGGTTCCAACCAGCTGAGGTATTTGAGATTATTATTTGTGTCCTTCCTGGACATTCATGATAATGATACATGATCCGGTCCTCACTCCATCTTCAGCAATGCCACTATCACAGAGCAACAATGATGCACAATCAATAACAAACCGTAGGAGGAGGGGGGAAGGAGAAGAGAGGTTAGCTTGAATAACAAAGAGTGCTTTTCCACCCCATGCTTGAGGAACAGTCATTTTATTGTCATAATAAGTAAAACCCTGATATCTTTGAAAGCAAAGCAAAGACGTAAATCAATCGTCTTTCCGAAACAGGTATCTTCCAACAAATCGTATCACAAGTTGATAAACAGAAATGAATCAAATTTGTTTCAATTTATTTACAAGTTATAAAATTCCTGGAAAGACTTGAAGTTGAAGAGAAGTTAGGTGTTTTAAGTGCAACAGATTGAATGAAATGGATTACATTGAGAAAAAAAAAATGTCAGACAATATTTTATCATAATACTAAGGCAGTCATGATTGCTCCATGGAAATTCGTTTCCCAGGAATCGGTAAAGTCACAAAGACTTATTGCGTAAAACTTAAGAAATCAAATACCGTACCAACATCTTCTCCTCTAAAACAGCTTTGACAGAAAAGGTAGTAATTTCTCTCCAAACATAGCCATGCATATTATTATGCTATATATACTTACTCACAACAAAGTAAAACATTGTGTCATTGTGCATTTACTTAAATTATAACATAATAATACATTGGAAGATATTCCTAATGGTAACAATCATCATGGACACACTTTAACTCCAGTCGTTCTGGTATATGATAATGATATCATTATAATAAATTATTATTCTTTCCTTCTCATCCTTACCCCACTAAATGAAGAGGGAAAAAAAAGCTCCTGCAAAACTGAAGACGACATAAAATCAATGAATTTAAAGAGAAGGCCAAGTATTTCTGGTGAAACTAAGAGAAGATAAAAGATGTCTTAAAAATGACAACAAATGGGTCTTATTCTTATTCTTTAACATTTCCAAAGAGAATCATTATTTTGCAATGTTAATGTTAACTAAGGATTCTACACGTTCCTTTGTAAAAAAAAATCATAATTCAATATCATTGAATCATGCCTCTTTAGTCTTTACTGACTGAGCTTAATCTACTGACACAAAGTCATAATACAAATTTTGCTGCCATTAAAGAGGCTAAGGGATTCTTTCGCAATATATTAACAGTGAAAATAAATTTACTAGCTACTGAAATGGACATGATACATGCGATAATTGACTCTGTAGCACTCCAATCAAGTGAGAGTGTGAATGTGAGGAAAAAACTTTAACATTGGAAAGTAAAGAAAGATCTGTTTGCTGCCTCTTTCACTTTTGAGAGATTGAAAAAATAAATGCAGAGAAAACAAATCATCATGGCTTTAACTGGAAAAAACACTGCAACATTTCACTCTCATGAGTGACGCAAGTGTAGGCTTAAGTTAAAGGCAGGAGAAAAAGAGAAGATGAAAAAGATGGCTAAACTTATCAAATGTCTCCTTCATAGTTCCCTCAAGTTCATTGATATATTAGACATAATTATTACACAATACTTCTATACAAAGGAACATACAATTAATAGTAATTGAATTGAGGCCATTTTCATTCTAAAAGTTACTTTAAACGAACCTGAGCTCTTCAGAAAAAAAGGAGTATCAAGAAATAACTTTTTTTTACTTTTATACTTCAGAATAACAACCATCCTCATGATCAGAAAGTCTCAACACATGAGTGAGTGCATTTACTTCTTAAAAATTGAAACTCTGCTTTCAACATCTCTCTGTCTACTTACGGTACTTTCCAACACCAAAGGGAGGGGAAAACCCATAAAAACAATCTGTCTTAAAACAATATTGATCTGACAGGAAAAATTCTTATTCTTATTATTAGAGTCTATTACTGTAAAATTACATCAAAAAGTTTGAAACACTGCCACTTTTTGCTGCCCTTGATTTTTCACGTTTGTCACATGATTCAAACAATTTGTAATTCTCCTCAGTTTTTATGGCTGTAAGAAACTCTGAAAATTGAGCCTTAGTGCCAGAACTGCCAGCACGAACAAGCTCAGTTTTGAGCAAGTGGCAGCGCTGCCTGTAGAAATCTCGCTCTCTCACAGATGCATTCAGCTGACGTTTTAAATCAGCAATCTTCTGATGGAGAACCTTGTTGGTGGTCTCCAGCTCACTCTTTTGCATCATGCGCTTGGAACGACAATTCTGAGCGTAGCCGCGATTTTTCAAAGTGCGCCTTTTCTGCTTGAGGCGCTGTACCTCGCTCTTTTGGCATCCCTGAAGACGCCTGTTGAGCTCACGAACGGGCAGTGACACAAGCTCGTCATCATCTAGGACAGAAGATTCTGGAGACATAAGAGGGCCTGGAGAATGCATAAGACTTTTCCTTCCATCAAGGCCTGCTATAGAATAGGCACTGCTGCTGATAACACTCTGGGCATCATCCCCTACATCTAATTCTGTGTCATCCTCGTAATCCACATCGAATTCATTTCCACGTCCAGACACGTCAGGTGCCTCGGATTTCACTGATGGTGAAACAGGATTGTTATGATGATGATGGTGAAGGCTGCTTGGCTCAAGAGAGCGCAGCAGCTCATCAAGGGGGCTGATCTTTATATCTGGTTTCGTAGGCGAGCTGCTGCCTTCGCTGGAGCAATGTGAGCCGAGTTTGAGGAACCAGTCCTCAAAATAACCCCGGTCACCAAAGGCGCTGCCAAAGCTGGATAAAGATCGGCTAGGAGAAGGCATGGAGGTTTGAGACGCTGGCTGTGGGGTGACAGGCGAAGGAGGAATGGAGTTGGCTGGGGTGCTTCCGTTACTGCTGGGGAAGCCTATTGGAGGACTGCAGTTTGTGGCCACTGCAGATGACAGGGTGGGACTTTGAGGCATGTGTAGTGGACTCGTCACAGGGCCAGAGACCCCAACTAGCCCAGGACATTGCTGCTGCGGTTGTTGTTGCTGCTGCTGCTGCGGATGTTGCTGCTGCTGCTGCTGCGGATGTTGCGACGTCTCCGTTTGGGAAGACGGTGCAGCCACCGATGGCACTACTGTTGAAGTCGGGCTACTGCAAAGGCCTAGCTCTGACTTGATCATGGAGTTATGAAGCTGGTGCAAGTCGTGACCATCCATGAACAGGTCAAAGCTTTCGATGTAACTTTCTGCGAGCTCATCCATGATTGAGAAGAGACGGTACGCAGATTTAACTTTGCCAAGCCTAGCCTACCTCAAGAAAGAATGTCCTGCGCTGGATAACAGGGAGCACGGTGGTTGGGTTGCCTTCTTGGATCTCTATCTAGGCCTAAGGTCCTGATATATTCTAGTCCCGGAATCAAAACTAAACGTTTCTGAATGAATTAATCCTCGTTTTGAAAAGGAGAATAAACTAAAGTGAACAACAGAATCCTGAAAACGTTGAAAAACTATAACTCCTAAGAACAAAAATTCTAGGGCCAGCCCTCGGCATGAATGTGTGCGTGTGTCGGTCGTTCTCGGTTCCCAGCACACCGTTCGGACCTCACAGCACGAGAGCTCGGCAACAACAGGCGAGGAGGGGATTCCCGGTCTGCTTATATACGCCCTTCTACGTCACATCGTTTATTTTAGGGTCGATGGACCAGTGAACCAATCGTTGGGCTCAGAAAACAATATTTTAGGCAACTTGCTCAAGGCCTCCCGTCCTCCTCCATGATATCGAGGCTGGCAGACCAGCTGCAACGGTGCAACCAGATGCTAGGCTTTCGTGCCGGTTGCTTGCTTTTTCGACGTTTGCAAGCCACGAAACGTCGTGTTTTAGCTAACAGTTTTCTTCATGACAAACGTTCGAGCTTGAGTTGTATCAGCTGATCTTAGGAAGAAATGTTTCGTAGAGAAAGAACAGTTGCTTTCCGGTTTCTTGATTAGACATGGAATCTACGACCGACTAACAGTTCGATGTCGCCAGTATCATGATCATTTTCTTTTAGATCTAGTCTACTATCAAACGTAGTGTCTTTCGTGACATATGATGTGGGGGCGCTAGTGAAATCAATCTCTCTAGACATTCGACGACTGCTGGAAGATTACTGTCAAATCATTCTCATTGCATTTCCCAAAAGTTTGTTCGCCGCATTGATGCTGCGGTTTTAAATGGACAGGCCGACGGGGTCACCTTCTCGGCTTCACCATCAAACGTTAGTTTACCATTAATTTGTCACTTAAATGTCACATTACATTCAGATTGACTAATACTATAACAAGCGTATAGTGGAGGGTGGGGGTATTTGTTGAAGAAAGTGGGGGTGGGGGTCTTAACAAGGGGCAACTGTTATTTAGGCCCTAAAACTGACGGGGGCTCAGCCCTCGCCCAGTGTCCTCGGTCGGTAGCCTACTCGACAGCTGACATGACGTGAAGGGGCCGGATGGAGGTGGTTGGCTGACCCGATTTGGTACTGGGGAATTCACTAGGTCATGTCTAAATTTAGATCTCACCACCGCGAAGCACAAACACACGACACACACACACCCAGGAGCTCTTGGCACACGCGGTGCTTGGCGTGCGGTCGACTGGACGATGCCTGATCGCCGGTCGTGTGTGTGACAGTGTCCCAAAGTGTCCGTTGATACTCCCACTAATAATGCTTTATATTTCCCCAGATTAAAACAAACTAAAAAAAGAAAGAGACGGGCCAAGTGCTGAACCAGACAGAGATTGTATTCACTCGTCGTATCTCTCTTCCAGGGCGCTATGAACTTCACCACTTTCATCATCCTTATTAAAGTATATCTATAGCCTTTCTTTTTTTTAAAGATAACAACTCCGGAATGTGTGTTTATGTCATTGTGTTAAAACCAATAGCGAATTGAATAGAGATCAAAACGCATATATGCACCAGTATGAAACGTCATTTAAGTGGGAACAATAATAAAGTTCATAGGATCAATGCAAGGGGCCGTTCACAAACCATGTGGACAGCTAGGGGGGGCGGGGGGGGTGTAAAATGTCCACACACTGTCCACA
>JAUELK010105752.1:0-12052 GCA_031471215.1 Gastropteron pacificum
GTCTAGCCCCCCCCCCCCCCCCCCCGCTCTCTCTCTCTCTCTCTCTCCCCTGAAATCATCCCAACCCGTCCGGACGGAAGACCCGGTGATTTACGGTCTGTGCGGATACATTCTCTCTTCAGGAGCTCTCGTATTGAAACGTTTCCAATTAGACCGAAAAGCCCACGTATCGCATTAAACAAAGCAATGTTCGCTCCAAGTCTCTTTGAAAGAAGCGTATAGGATGGGGGAGACTGCGTGCGAAGCTATCTCAATCATACTCCGCTTTGATCTCAAATAAAATGTGCATGTGAACTGACAGGTTTCCCCAATGTACACCCGCTCTCAAATCGGCCATCCAGCTGGGTTGAAGACTGTTCTACTACACCCAAGACTCGTGAGTCATGAAATAGTGGAGCAAGCTTCGTGGTTTATTTCTCTGTCACTTGACACTAACATTGAGAAAAAGACAAGAGACCAATATAGTCATGTGACTCTCATAGCCACCTTCTAAGCCATAGTATACCACTGTTAGCGCAGTTTTCACCATTGGTCCTGTGGTTTTACTACTTATAACTCAAAATAAACAATAGAGACAAATATCAGCGGAATTTGTATAGCGGTTACAGCAGATTAATATAGTGTCTCTAAAGCGCTTTGAATTTGCGTTAAATACATGTTATATATCTGTCATCTATTATTATTATCCCTACAAATTGGATTAATTCCGGAGCCATCTCAGCCTCATGGGAGGCAAACTGGTAATTTTGCCTGCTGGCACCCACTCCAACCTATTGACAAGATCTTTCACTGCTTAAAGCTGGGTATTCCCTTTGCACCTGGGTGGGGTGAGAAAGTCGTTACAAAGTACTCTTTACAAGAGTACACCTGGTGTTGAATGAGAAAAAGTTCCCAAATACATATCACGTCTTCATTGCCAGGCCAGGATTTGAACCAGGAACATTGGATCGAAAGGCTGACACACTGACCACCTTGCCATCAGATCACCATACACAAATCTATAATTTCTTACCTTGCAGCTTGTCACAGTCTCTGATTGATTTGTCAATATGTAACCTAACATTGTTTACCGCGCTTCTGTTGACTTACGTACAACCTATCGGCCTGAGTTAGAGCTCTGATGATCAAAGAGGATGTAATTCTAGTATGTTTTGGTTGGACTTAGTTTCAGTGTCTGTCATTTTGACGGAAGAGGGGAGATTTGTGAGGCAAGATAATGTAAGAATAATGTACAATCCAGGGCATTTTCTCGCTCTGTAACAAACTAAATAGCCAGTAATGTATTACCATTACATCAACAGACATTGCACATTCCATCACCATCTCAAGCTCCTGACAGACATACAATAATTAGTGCAGTAATTCAGGCTCTTCTCGCTAACACCCTACAAGATCTTCCAAAGGCTATTTGTGTTGGGCACCAATTTAACACCTGGGTGAGGTGAGAAAATCGTTAACAAGTACTTTTCCCAAAATTGCACCTGTATGACATACAGCCTGGTACCGTCTCGGTCGATGAATTTGTGAATGTTGGTTTACACAAGTAACTATCATTGGAACATCAGTATCATGATTTGACATGCAGCCTGATCCAGTCTAAGTTTATGACTTTGTGAACACTGGTTCCATACAAATGGCTATGAATGGGGAAAAACCCAGTAAAATGACGTGAAATACAGCCTGGTCCAGCATGGTCGATGACTTTGTGAATGTTGATTTCATACAAAACTCTCATTGGGACAACAGTAAAATGATGTGACATATAGCCTGGCCCAGTCTTAGTTAATGACTTTGTGAATACTGGTTTTACACAAGTAGCTATCATTGGGACAACGGTAAAATGATGTGACATATAACCTTGTCCATTCTCTGTCTTTGACTTTGCAAATGATTGTTTCATACATGTAGCTATCATGATAATATGGACAACGGTAGAATGATTTGACTTAGAGCCTGGTCCAATCTCTGTCAATAGCTATGTGAATCCAAACAATTAATATTGCCTTAAACAGTATTGAGAAGTAAACTTTGCTCCCGTTCCTAGCCAAACTTCTGTTCCCAATTTACTACATCAATGTGGAGGATTCTTTTTATAAACCTTGAACTTTGAACCCCATAACTACATGACCGCCCGTGTGTAAACAACCAATTTCCTTGTTCTTACTTATTGTTATAAAAGCAAAGGGTGTTTTTTTCAAAGATTGATCAACAAATACGATAGATCTTAATCTAGACGTTGATTCTTCGTCTAGTAGATCTAGAGGTTGCCGAACTCTGTTCGAGGTCGAAATCATCACATGGTATCTTGTGCTCATCCTAATTGCAGTAAACGCGTTGGATTTGCGCATTTTCTCCGAGCGGGCTACCGGGATTCGAATCACTCTTAGAGGTTCTGAGCATGGGTCGTATGGGCAGTTCCCGTGGCTCTCAACCCCAGTCCTATCAAAGACGGACGCCAACACGTAGATCTAAACTCTGACATGACATTGTTGTGCCGATAGTGGAGTAAATCCCAACTCATCATTGGTCCTTTCGCTGTTCCTTGGGGTGTCACTAGCTACAATTACTTGTACTGTTCCTCATGTTGCTAACGGAACTCTCTAGCCCCAGAAACAATTCTCGTGGTCCGCATGTACGAGATTGCCTGGGATGCCCGAGATTACGACGGGATTTACAGTCTCCGAGATGCTGCACCAATTTGCACAGGTTATTGGTGCGCACCGCCTGACCCCATGTCTCACTCCGCGCACGGAAGTAGTCCGGACGTGCCCTGCATTACTTACGCCTTGACCAATCATATCCGATGACTTCTCAGGTACACGAATTAGTTCCAGGGGCCAGCCATTTATTCTGGCATGATCTCTCATTAATTCTCATTTCCTTTTCTCGGTACGATTCCCCTGAAAGTGCTAGCAGCCTCATCGTGACAATACGAGGATGTGTAGATCTAGATATAGTCCATTCATCGCCCTAGACCTGAGAGCCTTACATCCTAACATTACCCAAGCAATGGTGAGCACACATGGACGTGCACGTACATGAATGCAGGAAATCAAAGAGCCGACAAATGGACAGTGCACTTGCACTGTATTACATTGATGGGTCAGTGAGTGTCAGTGTCCATTTCTTGCTTGACCACTCACACAACATGCATATAGATACATTACACACCACAGGAACAAAAGACTGTGTAGTTATTCCGACCCCATTATCGCTTAGAGAGACGGTAGCTGCATGTTAGGTCTACAAAGGAAATGTCATATACATTAGACGCTGCTATATGGCGACTACGTGTTGGCTGCAACGAAAAGCAGAGCTCTGAAAAAGTGTAAGGCATAAAAATGCAATATCTACATTGTACACGTCACAAGTTTGCGTCCATTTGATTGTTCCTTATGGGTAGCCATGGGAAGATTGGCTCGATATAAGTAGGTAGCATTGGATCAAGTATGTCATTATTTTCATTTGGTGTTTTTGACGTTTTCTTGATTCACAAAATCGCGCTGTGCACTAGATATAGATGTCTGTGGCATTGGAAAGTACAGAAAAACATAGAGGCTTTCGCTTCTAAATTTACCGTGAAAAAAAACAAAACTCTACGAGGAAAAAGTGTCTCAATAGGCCTAGATAAGCACCCTTATTTCTCACGTTATATTTGCGACTTATTAATGTGCGATATCTAATTTTCCAATATTCATCCTTATTTCACATGACAGCAAAGAGGGCTAATACTGTGACGACATTTGGCGCCAGTGTTAGTAAAACTCTCAGTTTTGTACCGAGAATCGCCTTTCCAAATGTGGTTCTGCACTGGAAAATGCGAGGGCGGAAAAAAAAGAAAAGAAAAAAAAGTTTAGCATCAGATCAATCAAACCCGAGCCGCGTTCATTTGTAAATGGCTGTTTTGAAACGCTGTATCTCCTAGCTCTGTCGTAAGTTGTAGTTGTGGAAGGTTGCAAGTATCATGGGGCCAATCGTACTTGAAGCCAACCTTTCATCAGACAGACGTGACAAATAGATCTACTAACAAGCCTCATCCCCAGCGCTTTCACGGTCCCTGAACGAACATCTGTTTGTACAACCGTCCATCCGTGGTGAGGTGATAATGAGAAGATTTATCCCAGGGCAATTAGTCCAAACTTAGATTAGGACGAAGCTAGACTATCGGCGTAAGTCACCCAGTCCCACATTTCACAGAGATAAGAAGACAAGTGAGTGTTGGAGTTACGACTGTGTACCCGGGCACTGGCGGGTACCCCAGCTGGGCACTGTCCAGTCTATCTGTGTCACGTGATAGGTCACCACGGCCTGGATTTATGGCGACTTCCGGTCAGTTGTGGTCAGTGAGAATGCCACCATTTGTCACCACTCACCCAGGGAGGGCAGATAGAGGAATAC
Organism: Gastropteron pacificum; assembly: GCA_031471215.1. Taxonomy (NCBI): domain Eukaryota; kingdom Metazoa; phylum Mollusca; class Gastropoda; order Cephalaspidea; family Gastropteridae; genus Gastropteron; species Gastropteron pacificum. The sequence goes on from JAUELK010105752.1 coordinate 4,399, forward strand.
GAGACGTCACGATAACAGAGGCTCGGAAGACAGGAGGAAGCTCTTCAATTCAAGTGATGGCTCACTCGGACAGAGTGGATCCGTCGCCCGTTTATTCCTGTAAAATGACGTCATCAATGGTATAGAACTAGTTGTGTTCGTTGTTGGAAATGTATTTGTTTGTTGTGAATGAATTGTGGCTAGTGATGTATGATGTTCTTGTCTTTCTCGTTATCTCCTCTCTTCGATCTTCTCACAGTTTTTCTAGTCTATCTTTTCTGTTGACATGACCTTACAAATTAATTTGTGTTGGCTTTTTTATTTTTATTTTACTGTTTTCATCAGTGAGCGTTTCACTCCATCAAGTTGTAGCACATCTTCATTGGTGTTTCTTTCTATCCAGGATATTCTCCTCAGTCTACCACTACTTGTCCGACAGGACGTTCTTTGTCTCTGTGAGTATCTGGGTACACGAAACACGAGAGACCCCGGATGTTGAACCTCCATTGATAAAACAAACAAACAGATCTGTGAATATTCCGAGACAGTTTTAAATCATTTACCACAAGTCGCCACAGCCAGGCGCTCCTCTTCCTATCCCTCAATGTTCTCACTTTCTCTCTGGTTGTCTCTCTGTTTGTCTCTCTGGCTGTCTCTGTCTCTCTTTCTATATATCTTTTTTTTTGTTCTTTTTTTTGTGTATCTTTGTCCCCCACCTCTATCTCTCCCTCCCTCCCTCCATCCATCCACCGCCCCCCTTGTTTGTCTCTCTATCTCCCTCCCTCTATTTCTCCTTCTTCATCCCCCCCATCTCTCATTCTTTCCCTGCCGCCATTTCCCGGGTAAAGTCAATGGCGTGGAACGCTGTACTGGCGGTTTGAAGAACTGACCCCATCTCCCTCTATCTCTCTATCTCCCATTCTCCCCCCCCCCTCCACATCTATCTCTCCATCCCTCCATCCCTCCCTCTCCCTGCCACCATTTCCCCGATTAAGTCACTGACGCCTGTACTGGTGGCGTGCGGAGCTGACTCCATTCCCCTCTATTTCTCCTTCTCCCTCTCTTCATCCATCCCTGTCTTTCCTTTTCACTCCTTCCCTCTCCTCCCCTCCCCCTCCCTGCCGCCATTTACCCTGTTGAAGTCACTGACGTGTAACGCTGTACTGGCGGCGTGCAGAACCGACCCCGCCGTGCCGTGTGTATGTTCCGGCACCATGCAAGGCAGCAAACGCGATTGAGCAAGGCGCCTCAAGCGATGATCAATGTATTTTGCAGACAAACTAAGTGCCTCCATTCTCGCATCTGAAAGAGGCAAGACGATGTTTTTTCCCCTCTCTTCCAGGAGAGTTCACAGATCCGGAGCTCTTCGTCTATTTAGCGTGAAGCTCGCAGCCGTTGAGCAGGGAAGATAATATTGTTGTTTAGATGCGGCGTGTCTGGGGACAAGTTAATGAAAGGATCGCTAATGTGGGCTAACCGTACCAATTACAATGTCAGGATTATTTCCCACACGTTCATTACAGCATTTCCTCTTTGGAACCGCTCTCTTGATATCCCAAACGACTGTTTGTTTCCTGTGCTCATTGCCTAGGATCTTCGGTTGTTCAACATCGCTGATTTCATCTTTGGCGTATTTAAAGAAACTCAGATTCTCACTTATCTGACGTAAATGATTTTTAACTTTAATGATTTTATGCGAACCGTGATTTTCAGCTGTCGAGTACCAGTGATGTTTATTTTTACGCTCTTGAAGAAAATGTTACGCAACATGCCTACGATATTTGTTAATGGTGTGGGTTTTTTCATCTTTTCACAAAGCAACCCCAAAGCCTTCACACATACATGAAATAACATATCGGAAGGCATACCTCTAAATCAATATGGAATTTAACAAATTACAAATTGTTTACATAGGAAATGAAAGGCGGTTTTCCCCCACAAAGACTGCTTTGAAAAGTGTAGGGAATAATATACGCTGATACCATTGATAGTGACATTGAAATAAAAACAGATGAATAAGGAGGCTCTGCCAATAAACTGGACACCAGCAAAGTAATGCTATATGCATGTATAGATTATGTACTCAAAGAGCATTAGTTTCGTAGAATACATTCTAGATGTAAAATTCATAAAGAAATTAATATTACGACTTCTTAAAAGTGCGTCGATTCATAACAGGGAAAAGTGAATGCTGGGCATTTTGTTTCCTTTAAATATATCTTCTTTTTGTGTGTGTTGAAAAACCCTTTTATTTTGTACCCGTTTGTAAAGATTCGATCAGTAGTTGCTCTACTACTGTACTGCACCCCGCTCCTTCTTCTTCTCAATCCAGCAACCTTTAGCTCTTGTTCTCCGGCCCATTGCCATGAAGTAATTTGTGCTTTTTTTTTAGCTGTTGGTTATACCGTTGTGATGATATCCGATGAGGGAGGGAGGAATTGATGAAATGTCTGACACTAACGCACCAGGCGGAAATTATTGAGCGGAAAATAACAGTAGACATGTATTAGCTCTCGAAAAATTACTTGAAATAAATGACCTAATATGTAGGTTTTGTGCATGTGTCTGTATATAATACGTATGTGTGCGTTTGTGTGTGTGTGTGTGTGTGTGTTAATCATTAATTATTTGTTTGTTTGTGTATGCATATATGTGTGTGTGTGCGTGTGTGTGTGTGTGTGTGTGTTTGTGTGTGTGTGTGTATGTGTGTGTGTGTGTGTGTAAGAGAGAGAGAGAGACACACACAGGGATAAATAGATAGACACTGACAGACACAGAGAGTGATAGAGACAGAGAGAGGAGACAGAGAAGAGGGTGAGATTGAGTGAGACGGAGAGAGAGAGAGGGAGGGAGAGAAAGAGAGAGAGAGAGAGAGAGAGAGAGAGAGAGAGAGAGGGAGGGAGGGAGAGAGAGAGGGGGGGAGCATAGACCGTATGACAATAAAACACCAGAATGGGATTTTTTCAAACGCAGTTGTCAGCAGTTAAGGGTACTTGAAAACCGCTCATCTCTGGTCCCATCTCGCCTGTAGGACTACTAGACCGACTGCTCGAGGTCTGCAAAGGTCTGCATCTCGTCTGGAAGATCGCTCTGTCCTAGGCAGACCCCGGGAGGAATTTCCCCGCCAACGAGCCTGGAAAGATTTATTACTGCACATGCGCAGCTTAGAAAAACAAAATGGCCGCCGTGATAGAAGTCATGAGTTTGTTGATTGCGGCGAAGGCTAGTGTTAAAAGGCTGTTGGTTGATAGGCTGTCGTCGCGGTGAAAGCCTCTACATATTTCTTTTGGCGATTAAATAGTACCAGAGAATTTATAGTAGGAGCCGAGGATGTCCATGCACCGATCTCTTTGTTTGTACTGTTTCCTTTCTTGTCTCGTTATCTCTTTCACTGTTTGTATCCTTTCTCTTCCTTTCTGCATCCTAATTCTTCATTTCGTTCTCCCCATCCTTTTGCCCTATCATCTTTCTTTCGTAACAAAAATGATTTTGATTCGTTTCTTTAAAATCCAGAAGCCCAATGCGTATTATAGCCCAGTACTTTTCGTATGCTGTACACTGGTAGATTGACCTGTTTGGTGCTCTAATCTTAATAATAATAATAATAATGGAGTTTATTTCTTACGCGCATCATCCCCATTAGCATGAGCTCGAGGAACTACCAGACACATTCTGGTACACCTTGGCACAGCCATACAGACATGGGGATGGTCAAAAGCCAACATTAGGAAGTGTTGAAATGTATGGTAGATGATAGGGGGCTGTTTCGGATTTTATCTGGCGGCGGTCATACCTGAACTTCTCTTCATCGATTCTCAACTGCCAAAGGATCATCAACATTCGCAACGTACACATTGAACGTCCAAGTTATTCGTCCTTATCCTAGAATACTTGGTGCTCAGTCAGCTGTTCAAAACGATAACAACTTTCACTGTCTATTGTCGGTACCTTTTTTACACCTGGGTATAGTGAGGCAAATATTGGTGACTGTCTGTTAACTCAGTGTCTGTATCCGTCCGTTGAGGACACCATGTCAGTAGCTAACGCCTTTCTGTATCCGTATTTCTATATCTTTATTTCCTTGTCTCTAGTCTCTCTGGTGACACAAAGCAAAGAGCTGTGACTGTTTGTTAACTTCAGTGTCTGTTTTCATTAGTCTTAATTTTACACCACTAGCGACACTTTTAGTATAAGAGGTGGGACATACGTTTTAACGTCCGTTTTCGATAGGACGGGAGTGGAGGGCCATTACAACTGCCAACGCGACACATGTTCAGAATGCCCTCATCGGGATTTGGACCCGTATCGCCTGCTTGAAGACCAAACACCTAAAACCTAACGTGTTGACCACTCGGCCACCGTGCGGCCCTCAGTGTCTGTACTCGCTGAGGCCACTATTTTAGTGACTGGCGCCTCTCTAAAGTCTGATCTCTTTGGTGATATAAGGCAAAGATTTGTGACTGCGTTCCCTGGTCCTGTAATAACCCTGTCAGAAGCATGACTTGTTACTACAAACCTGCGACCTGTTGGCTCTCTCACCCCCACTTTAGTACCTTTTGTAGTACCTTTGTAGTACGTTGTGGTACATTCCTAGGGTGTTTGGGGAAAGTCACACAAGTCCACGGACTGGTAGGCCTACAGTCTTTGCTGATACCACCACGGGAAATTTTTCACTTGTGAAAAACGCAGATTTTCTTACGGATTTTTCTGCACGCTTTTAGGCGTTTGTCTACGTTTGTTCTTACCCATTGTAAACCAATCTGGGAATAAAGTTCATTATTCAATGTTGTTCGCGAGCTGACAAGAATTTACAGACCATTGGAGACGCCATGTTTTCAGGTTCCCAGCGTGCGCCTTGCCTTGTGAACATGTCCCTGGTCTTATAGTATTGTAGGTAAGCTTATGGGCGTGTGTATGTGTGCGTGCGTGCGTGCGTGCGTGCGTGTGTGTGTGTGTGTGTGTGTGTGTGTGTGCGCGCGCGCGTGCACGCTGCGAACTGAGCTGCGAACAAGAAACCCAAGGATTTTGGAGATATCGCCTCAAATCTACAACCAGCAGACATTATGACGTCATTTGTACACGTTATAATCAATCTCCACGACGAAGACTTCAAGGTCAGACAATCCCACTGAAGAGACGGTTGATTAGGAGTCAGAGGGGCGGGAACGAAAAGAATGACTCGAAAAGGAAACACAAACGAAACGAAATATGTCCTCGATGGCTAGGCCTAGAACAAAAGAACAACCGTGAAACAAAACGAAACGAAAAGTCACTGAGGGTAAGCAGAGACAAGAGAAAGACAACGAAACAAAACGAAACGAAACATCGTGGAGGATAAGCAGGAACAAAAGAGGGACTAGGGAAGAAAGGGAAATGTCCTAGTGGAATGTTCGTATGATGAAAACGCGCGAGAAATGCTAACTTCTCTGAATGCTTCTGTCAACATCTCAGGAAACCATGAATCAGCCCCTGTAATCCTATAACGGAAGGAGAGAATTGGTTGCTAGGACATTTTTGAACATGGAGTTATTGCAGTGAGAGATCTTGTCTTCGTCTAGATCTTGACTGCATGAGTTTGTCTTGTGAAAAGAAAAGCAAAAATGAATAAACAAACAAAACGAAAAATCCCAAGCAGACAACAACAGCAACAAAAATAGACTTATCCTTCGATCTTGTCTTAGCTACAGACGCCTCGATATCGTCTAGATTCAGGCTTTAAAAAGAAGGGGGGCTCTAGGATCAGATGTTTGGATAACTTCAGTATCGATCGATACAAAATAGATTTCTAGACAGACCAAGACAACGGAGTCTTTTCCCTGACGACTATTGATGACTAAACAAAAATCGTACATGACGCTCTCTCAATATGAGACGCAAAAAGGGAGACCATGACACCTTTCATTTCATGGCAGTCACTTGGCCACCAGATCTGATCACAGTTTTCAAAAAGTAGGTAAAGAGTTGAGTTGAGATTGTGATTACATGTTTCATATTTAATCAACACCATCATATTCGAACCAAAGTCCCACTCTAGAGGCAAACGCACAACCACACCACTTGTCACCTTTCAAACTCAAATCCATTCACCTGGAATTCGAACTCGGGAACTTTGAAACTAAGGATTTACCCCACGTTCGCCGTTCAGCCACAAGACCAGGTATATCTTGTAATCAAATGCCAGTTACGCAAGAAACTGTTGTGAATGGAGCTACGTTTTACTTTTTTTCTTACTGTGTTGTTTGTTTTGTTTTGTTTCTTGCTGCACTGTGGCCGAAGGGTTAGCACGTTTCATTTACTCGTGATGTCTCTAAGCGGGTGACCAGATTTCGAATCCATCCTAATTTAGGGGATTCTGGACATCGGTCGTGTGGATGGGAAGTATATATGGCTGTCTACCCCCATTTTATCGTATATTGACTTACGTTAAAACGTAGGTCTCACCACTTCCATGACCTAATTCTATTGATAGGGGTGTAGAACTTAACTCAAACTATAAAAACAAACAAGCAGACAAAGGTTTTCTTGTATTACAAGATGAGGCAACAGAACCTGCTTTGTGGGAAATCTGGTACGCGATACATTCACATTATCAAGATGTTTGGTAAATGCACTAATTGTTTTTGTAGCATAACGGCTCCATCATTTTGATGTTGAGTTGGGCTTTACACCTTATCGAAACATTATATCGCATTTACAGATGAAAGCATCCTCTGGCTCATTTTTTTGGAAACCACCGGATTGGCCTGTATTTCAAATAACATATAATGTTATTTTCCATTCCTATATAAATCTCCACAAACAATAGTCTCATCTGGTTCATGTTATCAGTGTGTTGTAAATCAAAGGAAACTTGTATTGAGATCGAGTGTGTGATGGTTGGAAGCTCTAGGGCAGTTCTACATTAAAGGACCATAGAAGTATCCACTCTGAAAGCAGTATACATTGCAGAAGCGCAAACCACACAGTCGCGTCGATCCTCAAGTCTGAGGCTGCAACTTTACGGAAGAAGAAGAAGAAGTGCTAGGCTTGTCTTTTTGTATAAATAACATTCTCACATAAATCGTCAACAAATAATAGTCGACCTCTCGTCCATTTTCTTAGCCAGATCGTTGTTTTAAAAAAAAGATATCAAAGGAATACCTGTATTGATGATGTTTTATAAGTGTTTTTATTTTTTATTATTTGTTTATTAACAATATTCTCACATAAATCGTCCATTGTGTCTCAGGGTGAGAGGGTGGTGTGTAGCGTTGAGGCAAGTGTCGGTGTCAACTTTCCCCAAGCCAGGCCAGGTTTCCACGGGTCTGTCAGTGAGCCAGCCATGTTTACGTAAATCTGGTAACGGTTTACCTGCAGCCTGCTCACTGCTCACTCGACCGAGTCTGGAAAACACTTCGTCCGAGAACAAAACACTTTTCCGAATGATTTGCTGAGAAAGCCAGCCTAGACACTCTCGTGACGGGATATTTGGGGGAGGGAAGGAAAATATAGATCTAGGGGGAGTAGGAGAAAGGAATGAAAATATAGAGGGTGGAGGAGAAAGGGGAGGAAAGTATAGGGGGAGTAGAAGAAAGGGAATGAAAATATAGGGGGAGTAGGAGAAAGATAAGGAAAATATAGGGGGAGTAGGAGAAAGAGAAGGAAAATATAGGGGGAGTAGGAGAAAGGGAATGAA
>JAUELK010105863.1:0-12046 GCA_031471215.1 Gastropteron pacificum
CACTACCAGTATGCCTCCCAGGAGGTTGAGATGGCTTTGGAATGAAATAGGTCTGTCGGGGTAATAATATGCTGTAAGGCGTTTTGAGCTCTCCGGAGGAAAAGCGCTATATAAATGGGCTATTATTATTATTATTATTATTATATGACAGCTTAGAAATGGAAAATGATCAGTACAGATTGAGAAGTGTAATTGAGCAACATATATACAAAAGGCAAAACAGAAGCACATGTTCATGCAAGGTGGATAGTAAGTATGACTTTGTTAAAAGGAACAAAAAGTATTAGGATGCACAGATTCATTGTTTGTGAAAGAAAGGTTTGTTGTTATACCTTGGTACATATAGTACATGTAGTCATGTTCAATTGAAAATAATCATGCGTCTCAAAGCCACTGAAATTATTGAACTATTGATCCATCACATCAATCATAGTCCTTGCTTGATCCTCCTGTTTGCATTCCAGGCCAGGAAAGGACAGACAAAGTTCCAACCTCTGATGTGAACTTAGCATCACCTCACAATCCCATTCTTTGTCTCCAATTACTGAGTATTAAAACACCTCCTGCACCAATTATGATTATCATCAAGAAGTTCCATGCAACATTTAGGAGAGTCGACTTCATACCATGGGAGCAGAAAGCACCTCTAGGGGTGGAGCAGGCCAGGGTAAAGCTTCCCTGCAGCTGTAGTCTATTACTATTACTTCCAGGGGTGGGAGGTCATTAAGCTCCTCACTACAGCCTATGATGTCATCCTTTGTAAAACTTTGGTGAACATCTGAACAAGTGTCAGCCGACGAATGGATGCACACTGGAGGGAGGGGCAAGAGAGATGTGGAGTCAGCTTGAGGTAGGGGAGGGAAAGGGATTTAGAAAAGGTTACTCCATCAGAGTAGTAAAAAGGGAGAGATATCAAACTAACTTTTGGGAGGGAGGCACAATGGCATTTAGTAAACTGTAACTGTAAGTGGCAAACAAGAGTCTGACATACAGGGAAATCATATTGGTAGAATGTGATTGTGGTTTCCATAAATCCAGCATTTCACATCTCAGATCCAGTCCTTTCCTTAAACAAGCTTTTTGGTTGATTGCTAGTAATTCACATTTGATTTATTCAGTAACACTGTATTGTAACCGTGCAGCCCATTGCTCCATAAGGAATTTAGAAGCATAAGAAAAGTCAGTAAGTTAAGTATTTAAACTTTAAAAGTCAATGTATAGAGTTAATTACAAAGTAGAGAAGAGTAAATTGAAGGTAGAAAGAACTTGTTAAATCAGTAAACATTAAAGTGGATGAAACTACAAATAAAACTATGTACCAGTTGGTTCCAGTTGGATCTAGTATGTATCCAGAGGGGTAAGATTAAGTTAGAATCTACATACAGAAGAATGGAAGGAATGATTGAATCTGTATAAGAAATACAGATACTGTAAGTCAAGGTATAATTTTGTGATTCATAAACAACGTGAATCAGCTGCAATCATTGAAGGTATTAATTAAATGCAATTTTTATTTTAAATTCATTTGAGGATGGAGTATCAAATGGTGGACTCAGATGAATTGTTGTATTCTTGTAACTTATTAAAATATTTATTTGCATGGAAATGACAAAGATAAAGATTGTCAAACTCTAGCTAGCTTTACTGATTATAAAGACAAATAGACTTAAAGAAAGAACAAAAGTGTTGTAGAGTTTACAAGCACAGGACAAGACAGGGGTAAACACATCTAAGGCTGATTAGTTTGTTGACTAAGAGCATAACTCTAGCAGGAAGCAGTGGGAATATACAAATGTGCGCTTGGAATAATGGTGATAAGTATATATGTACGTTCTCATGGTGCTCTGCAGTTGGTAAGACTTGTACTTTATTCACAAGGTGCCGTACAACCTTGGATTGGGTTGGTCCATTTTTAGGCGTCCGTGCGGGGGGCAACAGTGCCGGTCCCCTGGCGGCTGGTTGGGACTCTGAGGTCATAGACCCAGCACTGGCATTGTCATCTGAGCTGCTTTCAGGCTTTCTTTGTGGCAGGTCAGGCAATGGCTTAGTCTTCATAAACTTTGGTGTCAGTGATGCTGAGGGTGGGGTCAATTTTTTCTCAGAAGGAACAACAGAAGATGGAATCTGTTCTCTTGGTTTAGGGGGAGGCTTTGGTTTAGAGTTTGCACCGCTAACTGAAAAAAGAAACATGTATAGCAAACGGTTTGAAAGCTTGAACTTGAAGGTTAAAGAACACAGTCGAGAGTTGACTTTTGATGTGGTATCTTAATACAAGGACTTTCAAATTGTCACAACAATGGCAGTCTGAGTTTGGACCCTATGCAGAAATCAGTTCACCAACTTAATTGTACATTCAAACATTCTCTAGATTGACTGTCAATGACAAATCTTCTTTCACTATTCAGTGACAATTACAACAGAACATGCAACACATGTAACATGCAGTAGTTGTTCAAACATTCATAGAAACATTTGATTCACACAGATAATGTGAAATTAAAACAAACAACAGCAAACAACTTCTTTTGCTCAAGGTTCTAAAGCAAACTCAGCAGACGTTTTAGACACAAACATGTTTGGAAACCAGAACAGAGTATGTTCCAGATAAAGATGTGCTAAATATGTGTAATAAGATTGGTTCCTTTCAACAACAACAACAACAACAACAACAACAACAACAACAACAGCCACGGGTATGCTGTAAAAGTTGATTATGTAGAATAAACTTAAACTTATTTAACTACTAAGTAGATCTACGTACAATGAAAGGAACAGAAAGAAAATCAAACTTACATGGCGGAGCTTTGGCAAAGATCTGAAATTTGTCTGGTGAATACTGTAAAAGGCCAATGCACACAATGAACATACAAAGAGGAGTGGTTGAGTAAACTACGTCATGCATAAACAAAATGTCAACTGCTGTCTCATGAAATAGATTCCTAGAAAATGTAGGCTTACATACACAGAAAATGTGGAGGGAAGGGGGTTGGAGGTTGATAGGTGTGAGATACATTTTTGAAAAGGAAACAAAGAAAATAATGCTTGAAATGGAAATAATTTTACGAATGAACATGTAGTAATAATCACAACAATGACACATCCTAATACATTGTATTCAATAAAACAATAATATACTTATAATATTACAAACAACCTATCTTAAGAAACACTAAGATTCTTTCGAGCATGTGACACTTTTCTTTTTCAACTTTGTTTTCCCTTATTGATATTTTTTTTTTAAACAGCTCTTATTACATTGTCTATCATTTTCATGTGATCCAAAAGCATTTTTAAGCAATTCTCTCTGTACCTTTCTAGCTATTGATGAAACGCTTGGTCCCTTTTCCTCTCTATAAGTCTTCTTCCTTATATCTGCATTCCCAAAGGAATGAGTTCGGCCATGTTGGAAGTTTGCTGTGAAAACAAAAAGTCATATAACGACCATTAACTTGGTGCATCTATAAAGTAAAGGACATCACCTGTAATAACATGATTAGTTGATAATATGGGGTTACTCTCCCATTATCATACAAAATGCATCCAAATATAGAAAGCAATACATTTTTTTCTGCAGAACACAATACTGTTAAGTTTATTGTTCTTCTCTGTCCCTTTGCAGACTCTGAACAGTATTTATGTGTGTACTGCTTCATCATTTCTAGACCAATCCGATGCTGCTGCTCCAGGATAATGGATCCTATTCCATGACAGAAACTGTACTGTAGTGTAGAGGACAACACTCATAAAATTGACGTTTGTCTTGGGTATGTGTTCTTGAGATTTGATATCCCTCATAGTATCAAGTCAGTGTGTTGATTAAGAGGTTTTTGTTGTTGGTTGTTTTTGTGTCTGTGACAAAGCATATCACTTGGAGCCTCTATATCCAAAAGCGAAACTACAATGTGTATTTTCCATTGTCACTGCAACCTCTTGAATATGTGACCTGTGTGGTCATTGTTACAGTCATGTTTTCAAAATGGTAGGACTTATACTTATTAAAGACAAAATAAGAGTGCTGGAGTGCTAAATGATGTAGAAAGTAAAGTATATATTTTTCCACAGTCTTGGAGAAAACTGTAGTAACACCATCAAATCACACATACAACACAAGAGTATTTAATACATGCAGTTTAATAACAAAAGATCATTGTTAAAAATAAAAAAAGTTCCATGTGTGCTTAATTACTCTTGCAATATCCACTGATGGGGGGGGGGGAGGGAGAAATAGAATGTTGACGATAACCCCAAAAATGATTATCAGAAGAACAGACTACTTGAATGAAAAGACAATGTGAAATTGAGGCAAAATTACTACAGTAGGCGCCGCTTATAAGAACGTCGGATAAAAGAACACTTTGGTTAAAAGAACGATTTTTTCGGTCAACCAAATTATTTCTCTATTTCTACTACTGATATAAGAACGTTACTTTGGATATAAGAATGGTTGACTGTTCTCAATAAAATGGATTTATCTAACTGTCAAGGCTAATGGTGACCAATCAAGACCGTGCATACAGTCCCGTACTTAATCCATCTATGCACAGCGTAATTTTTAACAATCCAAATTGTTCATATGCCTACCATCGACACTATACTGCACCTGCACATCAACAAAATTGTATGTACTAATCATAACATTGAAATCTGGGTTACAACCCTTGATTTGTCCTCAAAAACTGAATTTTGGATATACGAACGCTTTCACTCTCGACGGAGACCATTCTTATAAGCGGCGCCACTGTATCAGCTTCACTGTATTCCTCACTTCCAATAATTGTTTTGGTAATTTGGCAACATTCATAATATATCTTTTGAAGACAAAACAATCTGAAGAATAGTACCCTTCCCTTTGTTACTGTTGTGGCGAGCTGCCCTTACTGTACAATGTGAACAAATCAAATTAACAAGCAAGGAATGAAAGAGCAAACTTACACTGTTGTGGGATAACATAGTCACTTTGCTGCAAAATGAAAGCAAAGATTTAAAGAATTGGATACATTCTGTTGAAGTAACAGTTTATTTCTACTTTTTAATATCTCCATTTTTTCTCCTAAATTCAAGTGCTTTACCAGAAAGAAAAACAAGAATGATGTTCTTTTTCTTTTCTTTAAAAAAAAAAAAAAAGAAATTAAACATGTAGATCTAAGTTTATTAAATTTCAGTGAACACTTTGATCAATACATTTAATAAAGTTATTTAGGCATTACTTCCCATATAAAAAAGACTAGAGTGTCAAAGGCAAAGCAATCCAAACAATAATGTTCTGCTTCCAATTGGAGAAAGCCTTGTGCTTTTGGGGAGGCAAATCAATATTATTTACTGACAGATAAATGGGTAAAGGAGAAAAGACTAAAGATATTATTAAGAACATGATAATCATGCAAGAGTGTATATTATGTAAGTGAAGAATCATTCCAAAAAACTCCATAGTGACTTGCCATTTGTTGCTGAATACTATCAAGAGTTGCTTTTTACCATGTGAGTCTTAGAGCATTGCACTGACCTTGCCTCTTACATGCTATGTATTAATTTGCATCCATCCAGGAACAACAATGTTGACTGGTACTGAATATCATGTATCTTGAGGTGAACACAGCTAAAATGTGTGTAACCAGTGACTAAGCAGCCAGTTAAAGTTAACGTGATGTGGTTCTTGGATAATTGGGTTGAAATAATTCAAGAAACCAAGTGACAGTAATGTATGTACTGAAGAAAAAGTTAAAGAGACAACTATTTGATACATGTTACTAATTACTTGTGAGAAAAAAAAGTGAATACTGATTCAATGCGGGAAAAAATGTTGAAAACTGTCAGTGAAATGCATAATTTGAATCAGTGCATATTCCAGACAGAACACATGAAATGTTCCAAAGACAATTTTATGCACATGCTATTGATAGACAAAAAAAGCAGAGCAAAAAACAACATGAACTTAACTTTGAAACAAAATATTCTTTACTAACAATAATGAACAAAAATGTGAGAACAATGTTAAATAATTGTATGAGAGAGAAAAAAAAAGCAATGTGAAAGTTGCTTACATTTCAATCGTGAACAAAGAAAGCTAAAGGAAAGACCTGATATGAGTGGAATTAAATTGCAGCTGAATTGTCGGAGGAAGCAAGTGCTGACATTTGAGGGGTATTTATACGAATATATTGTATGAATCTCCCAGTCATCATTCATGCTTTGCCCTAATGATATCTTGATAGGGAAATTTCTCCTCCACAGGAATATTGATTAATGTATGGTACTTCAGTATTATATTTACATGCAGAAGTCATCCACATCCATAATGCATGTATTTGGAAATGTTTTGTTTTACAAGCATCTCTTCTCTCTTATGCCTCTAGATTCCTTGTGGAGCAAGGGCTGCAAGTGTACATGCCTCAAAATAATATCCATAGTGAAACATTTTTTAGGAATAGCAACATGCTATTATGTCATATAAATAGACACTACTGACAGTCTCTCTCTCATGTATTTTCATAAGTTTCTATTTTGTCAAATAAAATGTGTGCCTTACCAAAAAGTTGCAGAATATATTGTATTTCTCTTGAAGGAACCCTACTCTCTTCATGAATCTAATGTCTAGCCAGTGTGCCTCTGATGAGGTTGAGAAGGCTATGAAATGGATCAATTCTGTTGGGTAATAGCAGCTGTAATGATGTATAATTGTTTTTTCATGAGATTTATTTAAATGAAAGGTGTTTAAAATACAAGCATTAGGGATTTTGTCAATTGAGTTGAATTAGCTATCATTGGTAGAGTGTGTGTCAGAGTATGTCTCATATAACTAATTAAGCAGTTCTACTCTAAAGTCTGTGTACTTCTCAGTTAGGACAGTTAATTTATGCGTCTTTTTTTCTTTCTTTTCAGATCAAACTCTGTGAGATGGGATACTGTGCTCTGTACTACAGTATACTAGCCATGTAAGGCACAGATGCTCATGCCACAGGTCACAATGCAGTTTAGGAAGTAGTAGGATAAGGGCAAACAACTTGTCTAGACAAGGTGTTCAGTGCATTTCTCTCTACTCACAGGATCCACCTCTGCCCCTTCTGCTATTGAATATGTTGAGTCTAAAATAATAAAATATTGTCATAATGGATGAGAAAATAAAAGAACATGTTTTTATGTTATAAGTGTTCTACATTTTCATTAAGATTGTTAAGGAATGAGAACTCAATTGAGTACACTCATTTTCTTCATACACTAGAGTCCACATACATTACATTGAAAATTAGATGATCATGTAATAGTTAACTTCAAGTTTACAGTCTTTTAACTCATTCACTACGACGCCTCAATCAGTCGGTGCATGCAAGTAAGACTCTCCAATTTGAGAAATGTGATTTCATTTTGCTGTGCGGGGCACAGAAAAAAACATGTCTAGACTGAACAAATTATTAAGTAGTGAATGAGTTAAAATAGCTTGCAAGTTCACATTACTATTTGTTCTCTTAATCACTTCATTTTATAAGTTCTTTTTTTTTTCTAGACTAATGATACTGAAGAATGAAATTCCTTGTTATTTTAGAAGGGAAACACATTCATCTCCAGTCATAACGCATAGAATAATCTTGAACCAGCGTAAAAAAAAAAACCAAAGTCGATGAGATTCAATCAGTCCATAGCAAGCAACAGAGAAAAAGGCATAGACATGTGAAAACTTCAGAGGACCACAAAGAGTTAGTGTTGACAGGAAGCTTGATTAAAAAGCACTATGGGAGAGATGGCATGACGTATATCTCTGTTAGAACAGATATTATGGCATTATACAAAGTATGTTAATTTGTCATCATGTTAAAAGCAATGCTGCAAAGCAACATGTATTAGTTTGGACAAAGCCATTAGACATTGACCCTAATGACCAAGCATCCTTACTTTTGTTTTAGCATTAGACTCATAAGCGTCAAATGTGTATGTCTACAAGTTGAGATACAAAGTTTTCCATCAAGGCCCATATAGTCATATACCAGAATTGCAGAGTGTCACATCAGCAATAATGACAAAGAAGAGAATAACACATCTAAAAATCAGAGCATTGTGAGTTGAAGGGAGAAAAGGTGTTAGAGTATAGTACAAGTTTTGTTATTCTCTAAATCTAGTCCTAGATTTGAGGCTAGCAGTCACCTCTTCTTCATCTAGCTTTGCTTCTCCTGTTGTGAGATGAAGAATTTAGTAAACACATAGTTACAATGACAATGGTAACAACAGTAAAAATTGCATGACATGTCATTATTTTTCAGCTCCACATGGGGAAAAAAAGTCTGACTGGATGAAGTGAAAAATAAAAAGCAGAGAACTGTGATTTAATGCTATTACATGTATTAGCCTATCCAAACCAATACGTATGACATTTCTTGGAAAACAAACAAAAATCAATAGTGACCTACACAAGAAAAAACAACCATCAAACTGATAACAGAGCTCTAAAAGGTCTAAGAAACAGAAAACTTACCTTCCGATTCATCATTGTGTACGTCATTAAGGTCCTGTAAAATACACAAATAGATTATCATTTAATATCATGGTTGAAGCCTTTTTCTCATAGCTACATAATGCACTTTACAAATAGAAGAGTTCAACACTTATTTGTGTTATCAATAACATCTTTAAAGATCAGAATTCTCTACAGGTAGTACTACCTTGTGCATGAATGTAATAGTGCTATTGTGTCTGATTGCAGTGCAATGCATGTCAAGTAAAATGCAGCTTGTCAGGACAAAGGCAACTGTCTATAAGTCCATTACAAAGTGATAATAGGGTGAGGTTCAAAGCCAAGGCAAAAATATTCATATTCTATTTACATAGTGCAACAAAGTGAAAACAAATGTATAGCACCACCACCACAACAAATGAAGACATAAGCTGTGATTCTCATTGTTAGAAAAAACTACAACACCTTTTCCACCAAAGCCTAGCCAACAAAACTTAAAATATAAAAAGAAGAAAAAAAACCCCACAAAAACCACAGCTTCTCATTTCTAGTGTTGCTACCACAAGGCATTTGTTTGGTATTTCCTAAAATAATCAAATTCCAAAGCTTGAAAACCACGTAATAGATCGGTGAAAGAAGTCTAGATTAAAGACTTACATTAAAACTCATGTATAACAAGAAAACACAGACTCAGTGTTTTATCTCATTATTACACAGTTCTTGTTAGCCCAAAATGAATTAATCAAGTACAATATATATACAGTGAGTTTAAAACATTGTCAGTCACATCTCTCTATTCTCATATCACATGCATATTGGCTAGTCCCAACGGATCTAGTCATCTTCTTGTGTGTGTGGGTTCTTTCGCTTTCCGCAACGTGGTTAGGATTAGTCATAGTGGAAGAGAAATCACTTTGAAATGGAGGGAATGAATATCTCTCCTTATTTCCGAGGTGCGTGTTCACTTAATCTCGTTATACCCAAGCAATGGATACAAAGCTAAAGAAGGGGGAAACTGGGGATTGAGAAATGTTTCCATTACAACAGAGTTCTCGTTATTTCTGTTGTCGTTATTAATGGACTCCACTGTACATGTTCCGATTAAACAGAATCGCATATAATGAGAGGTAAGATGCTTCCTACGACAACACTCTTAAACGTGCTTGATTAGAATGCTATTATACAGTCATGCACATAAGTAACTTCCCATTTTTGAAATATTCTACACAAGCTTGCTATCAAGTAAAACCAGTTTAGTAATAGATCTACATCAATTGAAAGAAAAGACCCTAAACTACATTGTAATAAAAAATGTTATTAAAAGAAAAAGGCAACATTTTCACACAAAAAAAACAGAAACTGCAATAACATGGAAAATCCGACTTGGCAAAATAAACGTTCAAATTTTACAACAAAGTGTTCAATATTTTGTATGGCCACCTTCGGCTTTGTGGAGATAGCGCACTTGTTTCCACATTGATTGTGTTAAATTGCAGATGAAGTTCTCATCCAGCCCATTCCAAATACGAACAAGAGTTTCAAACAGGTAGTCGAGATCTGCTGCTAAACCATGCTTCTTAAGCTCCCTGACATGTTCTATTGGGTTCCTGTCTGGACTTACTGATGGCCAGTCAATAGTCAGAATGTCTTGTTCCTCGAGAAATTGTTGTTTGGAATGTGCCCTGTGAGCAGGTGCATTGTCTTGCATTGACTCATTTTCATTTTCATGTTGTCTTTGTTGCCAACTAGTGTTTTTGGATAGTTTAAAAATGTTGCCATGCTCTCCTCACTCACAAACCGCATCATGATATCTGTGGTATCATTGTTTTCAGGATTGAATAAGCTTTGGTATTATGTATCACACTCAGATTTCCGTTTACTAATAATTACACAATGCACACTAAAGCAAGTGTGAAATTACTTATGTGCATGATTTTTAAGAACAAACTGCTTCTCTCAATGACCTTATTGATGACCCAGATCCTTATTACTCAACATTCATGCTGATTTGATTAAGTGTTTATCAAAGACGTTAAAGAGACAAGTGATTGTCTTTTTTCAATAAGCAGTGGCAGTTCTGTTGTGACTAGGGAAGCACTTTACATATACACTGAGTTGTGTTAGGATTTTGTCCCTATATAAAATATTGACTAAGAGAAGCAGTGTTGTCACATGTAAATTATGTTCAAACAAGCAGTGACCATGCCTTGGTGCGCTGTGAAGGTGGAAGCACTGGCACAAGTTTGGGTGCGCGTTTCCTGA
Source organism: Gastropteron pacificum (assembly GCA_031471215.1). Lineage (NCBI taxonomy): Eukaryota > Metazoa > Mollusca > Gastropoda > Cephalaspidea > Gastropteridae > Gastropteron > Gastropteron pacificum. Next base: position 10,706 of record JAUELK010105863.1, read on the forward strand.
CCTCAGGATCCGAGAATTCTCCGGCCCAATCTTCATCATCTTCCTCTTCCATCCTGTGAGTCTCTCTTTTTTAGATAAAAAAATATACAGAGATTTTGAATGACCGAATTTAAAGTGCATTGTCATTTTACATGTACAGATAAAGACTAGATAGCATTAGTATGGATAATGGGTGGCAAATAATAAGAATCATTGTTTGAGTGCCATCTTTGCCAAGAACATCTCAGAACGATATATGTGCAGTTTGTTAATATAAAACAACAGTACATTGCAAAACACTGCAAATATTTGATAAAATTAAATATAATTGAACACATGCTCCATTAAACCCAATGGACAAACTGGCTTGCAATAATCATTTCATAAGAAGTGATCATCTAATAAGTATCTTCTATAAGTGTAGTAAATATGTAAAGTACCTGACAATTTCTTGTGGCTCTGGCAGTTCATAAGTTAAGTCACAATCTTCTTCTTCCTCAGGAGCTGGGTATGACTAAAGGACGCAAACAGGATAGAAAGAAAGACATCCAATATATCCCAGGAAGCAAGATGAAAAGCAAAAAGAAAAAAGAAAATATAATGTGCACAGAATAAACTAGTTTGTGCAATTCTCATTGAATTTGTTAAGTAAGAAACAAAAACATTTCTTAAAACTTAATAGAATTTTAAAAGTCTTACACTTGATACACTATTAGAGGTATTGATGTGGTAAACTCATGCACTGGAGTATGCCATGAATTAATACAGAAGAATTTGAAAAAGAATATTACTTAGTGCAATTTTCTTCTTCTTTTAATGTACTAAAAAAACATTTGAGTAAGAGTCAACATGCTTGCTTTGTTTGTTTTGTCTATATAGAAAAGTTAGCAAGACATGCACTTGTTTGACACATGCTTAGAAGTAAAGGGAAACTACTTGTGGTGGTGGTTTCTTCGGCACCACAGGAGGCACAGGGGGCAGACGTGAGGAACTAGAAGTAAGAGAATGCTTTTCCGAAAATGACTCTGTCAGCTTTCCAAAACCATTTTTCCTTTTAGGTCTCACAAGATTGTTCTAAAATGATAATGATAAGGAATAATAATAGTAAGAAATAATGATGATAGAAGGAATTTGAGTGTCTTCTTTTACTACAAACATCTGCATCTGCTACTACTATTAAAATAATTCCATTTTCAAAAATGATTGCAATCTTTCATTGTAGAAACAAAAACTGTGTGTGCCTGTGTTACGAATCCTAGACTCATGAGGGGTTTTTTCATCACTGATAATAATAATAATAATAATAATAATATATAGCATTTATATTGCGCATTTCCATAATAACAATGCTCAATGCGCATT
>JAUELK010106085.1:0-12041 GCA_031471215.1 Gastropteron pacificum
CCCCACGCCCAACCCTCCTCCTTTATCCAGGCTTGGGACTGGCAAGTAGCTCCGAGGAGACTACCAGGCGGAGTTGAAGATAGCTGTGTACCTTCTTTTCCATTGCAACAGACTTCAAGCTCTCAGAAGAGATTTTCTTCCATCTACCCTTAATAATATTAGCAAGAATATAATAAGGAAGTTCATACTTTGTAGAGTTAGAGAGACCTGAAACAAGGGCAGATCACCACCTTTTATCACATAGCACTGATCTTCTTTGACTTGAAAAGAAGAAGAAGCAGAAAGATAAATCGTAAAGAGAATTATTCATGACACCACCGCTGATTGTTCCAACACCCTTCAATTTGTTGTTTGTAGCCTATTGTTAAAGTCCTAGTCCTAAATACCCATCTTTGTGTATGTCAATCATGAAAACATTTTTACATGCTTTGCCAACATTGCTATAATTATCTTTCTTTGTCAAAAGCACTGTGCCAAACTTATTTTTACGCCAATGTCTTCTCTGTCCTTATGCTTGTGGTGCAATGTATTAACTAACATATGTCCCAGAAAAAGTTTGTTATTGTGCGATTGCCAGGCGATCACTCGGTGGATTAGATCAAAGCAAGCATCAAATCAAAGGTAAATCAAAAAGTTCCTGAATTACGGGTCGATAAGGCCTACCCCGCTTGATATCTACCAGATTTGTACTTCCTTTGCCATTTACAGTAAGGCTTTGATTGATCCTTTCAAGACGCCTTGTTATCTGGCTGATGTCCAGCAGATATATTGGTATTTGAAAATGGCCTAATACTGAATATGATCTTTGTGGGTGTAGTAACCCTACAGACTTTTTACTTGATCATTGAATTAGTGAATGGTGCGTAAAGGTATTTTCATGAGTGGTATGCAATTGACGAGTATAAGAGCATTGTTAAGGATAAATAGCTTTGAGTTTTTATACATTGCTTTACATGTTAAAAAGACTGCTTTTCAAATGATCTCATTATAGATACACGCATGTATTATTATACAGTTATATCAAAGTCCAATATGTTTGACTAAGTACGACTAAATATAAGTATAAGTGCTTCAGCAAGCCTTTTAAAACCAACTTAAGGAGGCCACTGTGAATAGAATATAAATTATATACACAAGTTGTTGAGCTGTTTTAGTCTGTTTAACAACAATGTAGGCCTATAGTACAGTACATGCCTTTCTAAATGATGTACATATTTATTTTCTTAATCAAACACTCACAAAGATGAAAACTCTTCTTGAAGAGGAAAGCTGTCCTCAGAGACCACAGAGAGTTCAAAGGTCAATCTCCATTACTTTTTAGTCTCAAGTTACATGTTCTCCATGCTGTTATATTTCTGGTTTACCTCATGTTTTCTATTCTGTTTCATTGATACACTTTACTCTGCTGGTTCTCCTTTATGTGTATGAGAAAGTGACATGTTTTATTGTTTCCACAATGTTTAAGTTTAAGCCATTCAGTGTAATCCTGGTCATAGGTGTCTCTGGTGCAATCATTAAGAATTTACATCTCTGTGATGTTCCCTTTGTTGTACCAATATATTCTATATTGTGTATAGAACTGAGGATGCATTCTCTTTATGTATCATTTTTTGTTACACACTGAAAAATGTGTTTATTATCCTAAATAGGATATACATATCAATTCCTTGCACATGTACTTATTATACTTCAGTTGTTTGGTTGCTTTATCTTTAGCACTTTCATCAGGTTTTTTCCCCGTATGATTTTGCTGATGTTTATAATTCATACCTTGGTTTCATTTTACATTATTTATATTCTACTGCATTTCTGAATTTTCTTTCTAAGTCTTATTTACCTTTTTATTCTGTATTTTGTCACATATGGCAGAACTTATTAAAATGGCTGCACCATTGAGTGTCTCTTTAACATTGTTTTTTCACTCTTTTTGTTGTTATGGTAACTGTAAGTGTAAGTAATTTATTTTTGTTGTGATTTCTTAGGCAGTCCATTAAGTGCAGTGCTGTCACAGAGCGCCGACATGACAATGATGTGATAGTAAAAATGGCCACATAGTTTTAAGAGAGATGCCTTCCATTGAAATACATGTGCTGCCGTTGAGTATCATCGCCTGATGGCATGGATCTGAGAAAGTGTGAATTTGTTTGTTTCCCACAAAAGTTTGCTTCACGTTATGCTCATCTTAATGCATTGACAGGCAGCCACTGGAAAGCAAATTTCAAAACATGAAAACTATCTGTTTTTCTTTTACAATTTGACATCAGATTCGGATTCGGCGACCCCCAAAACCCCTATGTGCACAAGATTTTAAAAATAAATAAATTCTATGTTCATCTTCATCCAAACACAAGACCGGGTGGACATGGGGTGAAATTAAGTCACTTGCTAAAGGCATAGGTTGATTTTGTATCTGTACATTTGGCTGGAGCAAGGGTAGGACAAGACACGTTTTAAAAACTCTTCAATTGTGATTTAAGAATGAAGAAAAAGAAAAGAAGTAATTTTCATTGGGTTTTGCCATCAAAGATAACATTTTTTTTAAAAGCATCTCTGGGACTGGGACAGGCAAGGCATTTTGGCTTTGATGACACAATTGAATTTCATCTGCATTTTTCTTTCTTGGCTTCTGCATTTGATTAGAGCATTTTTGGACACTGGAATTGTCTTGTTCAGTACACTATGTACCATGCCTAACCACAGTACCATGCCTATGGCGGGAAACTATACTTATTCAGTGTGGTACAAGTACAAGGGTGCATGACACAGGTTTCACACCCAATGGATGGAATTGCGGTGTCCTGTCTCGTCTTGTCATTCCGTGATAGCACCGCAGTGGATGATGGCCTGCCTTCTTGTCATGTTATTGTTAACCCCATAATGAGGGCATCAGAGACTCCCTATACCAGTAGCAGGATTTTGAAGACAAAAAATCAACAAAGAACTAAAAATGAAGTAACGTAAAGTATTCTATAAATGCATCTTGCCAATTGTCACAAGGGCATCAATGAAACCCTGCCTCCACATTAAAACTCTTACTAACAAACAGCATGAACAGAGTAAAGAAGGCCATAGCCAAAGTTGTGAATGGTTTTATTTCAAGAACATGTCTAGTAAGCTCAACAGTAACAGTGTCCTAGGTTTCTTTATGCCACAGCAGAATAAAAGCGGACATGATTAAAGAATTACAAATATTACTTCACACCCTTTAAAATCATTTTATTCTTAATTAATGAAAATGTACAAGACTGACATGAAGTTCTTAAAACTTAAGAAAGAACATTTAGTCTCATAATTGAAATGCAATTGTTTCGATGTTCGCTGTTTCGCTAATTTGAAGATGTTTTGAGACTTTTGAAATAATCAAGTTCAACTTCTAAAAGAGTCTGACAAAGTCAAAACTATGTCAGACCAGTCAAGAGTTATTTGAATGCTTAGCCAAATTGGGGCACACAAATTCATTGTCCACAATATTTAAACAAACAATTTATGGGAATAAAATCTACCCAAAGTGCAAGCTGTCAATCATCATAATCATACACATGAATCACAACCATCTGACACACATGTACAAAAAAGTCTGTGAATTAAGCAAAAAAAGAAATAACAAAAATCCAGATATTTCAGTTTGTCAGTTTGAAGATAGAGTTCATCTGTGTCTGTAGAATGAAATCCCTGCACCAGGAGCTTGAGATATTTATTGTCATGAAGTATTGAGGGCTTCCATACATCTCTTCTGAATACTGATGAAAGTTAAACAAGGCTCAAACAAATCTCAAAACCTAACTTTCGAATTGTCAAGGTATACAAAAAGAATAAGCAAGGTTTGGTGATCACATTTTTATTTCTAATAATACTTTCTTCAGTGAGCTATAATAAAAACAACCTTAGTTAACGCACTAACAATATCCTACAGTCTAAGACATGGGGCAGACGAAAACGTTTTGGAAATCCATGTTTTGACAATTACGTGAATTTTTATACGAGCTACCACCGACCCTTGGCCCACCTCTCCCAGGTGTGTTTACAGGGACTTTGTAGCCAGTCCATGACGACACTGACATTGCATTGATAGCGTCATCTCTCATTCCGAAAAGTGTTGCATATTTGGCAGTATGACTAATTTCGGGTAGATAAGGGGTCAATCTCACAAGTACCTGATACCTTAAACGATACTGACCTTTGATCTTCGAACTGCGACTCATACAGCCTATTTTTTACGGAATGAATTAATACCATTCTGTGCTATATTTAGCTAAACACTCCCCCTAGCTTCAGCATACATATAGTTTTATTTCATTCTTAAAAATAGGGTAGGCCTAGACATTTTTATACGGCAAAATTTGACAAAGTAGCAGAACAGTGAAAAAAGCACCCCCCAAAAATTTAAAAAAAAAAAATCTATAAGATTGGGGGGCGGGGGGGGGGGGTTAAACAGAACCAGAGTAACAAAGAGTGAATAAGTGAGATTATGTAAAAAGGCAAGTGAAGACAACAATAGTAGTAAAGGCTAAAGAAACAGAAGAGTGATAGTAGTGATACATTCTCTGATGGAGAGCAAAGGTTGAGGAGAGAAAACTGCGAAGAATGGCAGTACAAAGGAAAGAAAGAGGCCAGTTTGCCAAGAGTTACTACAAAAGCTTTGAAACAAGTGATTTTGATTTTAAACATTATATCGGCTTGTTGGAGACGGGGTGATTCTAGCTCTGATAACATTAACAAACATGTCACAGCAGCAAGTCGCCACTTTTTTTATAAGTAGAGTTTCTCCTGCAACAACAGAAATCATCGATGTGGTCACTGGGCAGTGCACACTGGGAATAGATTTACTGCCCTCTGGACAGTGGTCCAAGCAGGGAATCGCTTGCCGTGGGAAAGAGCATTTTTTCTGAGTCTCCTTAGAGCTGACGGCTTCCACCTTTCTGTCTTTTTCTACTCTTTCATCGACTACAAAGTCTTGAATATCGACTAAGCAAGCTGCCAGTATCGAGTGCTCAGTTACAGAAGGTGCTACTCGTTTATTCGAGACCTCATATCGAATAACGCCCACTCCTCTTGTACAACAAGGATATTTCTTCCACCTGTAAACATCAAATCTTCATTTTCTGAAGGAAACAAACTAGTGTCTTGATGGGTAAGTGCTGCACATGACAAACATTTGTCTAAAATCATTTAGTCGGAATAAATGTGACCTGTGAGATCAGTAGAAAACATTGAAATTCTGGTGCATAAAAGGAGTTGACATTGTAAAAAATATTCAGTGTATTTAGTAATTGTCAATTTCAACACATATGGAATACATTTCTCAACTAACAATAAACAGGTAACAATCATGAAAACATTGCAGTGTTTGACATCAATATAGATACATGCATCTTCTATAAACTTTACATTGCTGAGTGGGTATATTGATTGCCCTTGTGTGTGCGTTATTAAAAGGTCATGTGAGCAGCCAGAAAAACTAGTTCAAGAACTTCAGGAGAGAATGGGAAGGATAAATGAGGTCTTTCAATCTCATGCAATTTTTGGAGGCGAACAAAGAAGTATGTATAGCAGAATTACAAACATTAAACTTTGAAAATCTAAAACGGGCACAGAATGCTGTATGATAAAAACAGATAATATAAATAAACAAACAAAATGGAGAGAAGAGTGTGAGGAAACATAAAAAAAAACCTTAAAACAGACAAAACAAAACAACAGATCAAACATTGCTTAAAACCAGGGAAGGTCTTCATCTCACAGGAAGTCACATTGCCATAAACATACTTATGGGGTACTGCCAAGGACTTGACAGTCAATTTCCTGCATTTGCCTCTCTTCTCCACGATCTTAGCTAACCCCTTGTCCCAAGGCCTGTCCACTTAGGTCATTCTCCAAGTTCTTTCTCTGTCTAAGGAACAGCATTTTCATAAACTTATCTTTCCAACTACATGTACATCCCCAAAAGGAGCATCTAGGTCAAAGGCAAAGGTGTGAACACTAGTCAATACAACATTCATTTCTCCTTTCTCATTCTAGATCATACAAAACCACTTCCAAGTTCATGTGCAAACATAAATGTAAACGTATGTCATGTATAGGTCCTTAGGTCCTAGGCAAATACAATATTTTGTCACTGTATTCATATGGCAAGGTGTGGAATGAGTTTGAGGGTGGCTCTAGTTTGTCATATTAGTACACAAAACTAAGAAAACACACACAATCAATCAATCAAATCTTTCTTGAGACATCTCATATAATGAATCACAGATCAGCAGCTGTTTCATTTGGTGTGGCATTAAAACATGACAATGTGAAGGAAAAAACACATGTCCATTAAAATATCAAACTGTTTTGACACAAGACAACATACAATTGCACTGGTTGGTATTGTAAACACCATTACAGAAGTCCTCACCAAAGAACCTGCAACCTTAGAACTCAATCCACATCCTAATGTTTTGAGAAAAACACTGTTTTAACATGTTTCATTGCCCATGTGCTGTGGTCAACTTTGTGAATTCTTTCACACAAGTTCAAGCACCAGGGCTACAGTAAAATGACGTGACATTCACCTGGTTCAGTCCTAAATCATGGCTGTAACCATAAATGAATAAATGTCCCAAACATTGCATCAATATAGACAGTAACAACTCAATGACTGCATTGCACATAGCAGTTATCTGGCCTGGAGGGGTCTTGTGACTGCATTGCACAATTGCATGAACAAGGGGCTAATGTGAAGGCCCTCCAGTCCCAGGTTGCAGAGTTAGACTGCCATGGCTCTGTAGGTCTATTAATGAGACCACTTTAAGAGTGAATAACTCATAGCTTGTGCCTGATCCCAACAACAACATGTTTCATAAGAGAGGCAAGATCTTAGGTGAAGACTACTGAACTGTACTTACACATACAAACATTTTAGTTAATAATAGTCCAGAAAATATTGGTAATACGCTGCATTGCAAATTGTTTTGTACCCCAATTATGTAATCTTCATGATCTGATAAAATGATGATCAAACACGTCTATAAAGATTGTGAAGACAATTAAAATGAGAAAAGCTTAAAAAAACATGAGTTTCAAAAAGACTACATGAATTTATGCTTTGATTAGTCAATTTGATGTGAGAGTTTCTTATCATAGGCTACCATCATTCTGATGTATACTATTACTCGTGATCAAAAGAAACACACAAAATGTAGTTCATCATATTTCAGAAGCCGTTCACTCCAGATGGCTGAAAATTTCAGTCAATGTAGGGTATAACATGCTTTTAAGAAAATAGGCATTGGCTACATTAAATATACTGGAAATTCAGATTTATCGCCCCTGACTTTGAACCTCGAAAATCATGCATGGTGAATGGAAAAGGTGATTTGAAAATGTAAACAATTGATGAAAAGTACTCACTAGTGCCCGGCTATAAAAAGAAAATCGTGCCAGTCTAATCATATTTGTTTACAAAATGGCTGTCTCCATTATGTGCTGATTAGCACGAAACAACAAATTGTTAAATTTAGGCTGATGGACGTCTGGAAGATGGTGCAATGGTACTAAGCGTTCATGCTTCAATCACTAGCCGGCTTTTCACTCAGTTTCAGAAACGAAATTCAACTGCAAATCTCTGAAGGTCAGTTTGACCCACAATAAGTGTTGTACGCGCTGACATGAATGTTGATGCTTAAATCGAGCAAATTTGCTTAAAACGGCAACATCTACCCCAAGGGTCCATAGAGGAACCCATGGAAAAGCCATCAGTCCACACATTTTGAGGCATCGACTGCGCCATTAGTTCATTATTGACTATCAGAGCGCAACTAGGACAATTGCGTCATTTAAAGGAACCGATGGGGAGGACATCTCATAAAAATCTGGGGCGGAATAATGTGGGGCCGGGAAGTAGAGCCTCTTGTCCTTCATAACCAAGATCGAGAGATAAATGTAGTCCAATACTTCGCCCAAATTCTTGAACTGAATGTTTTTATCTCTTGATAGGCAAATTCGCAACTTCTGGTTGCAGCAAGATAACACCTGCGCCCACACAGGACTTCCTGCAAGGTCAAGGCACCCCCCATATGCCTTACCCCGCTCTCAGTCCAGATTTAAACCCGATACAGCATTTTTGGGATGAATTGAAAAAACGTCTCCAGGGGAGACAACCAAAGCTGGGAAATACACAAGAACTTGAGCAAGCCATTCAGGACATCTGGGAACAGGTCCCTATTCGAAGGACAAATAATCTTATGGCCTCTATGTACCGCAGATGCCGAGCGATAATTCAGGCGAATGGTGGCCATACAAGATATTGTATTATCTTGATATTATCCACACGATAAACAACATTCCCCCTCCATGATGTAGAAAACCGATTTAGTCTATGGTATCGGATATTGAAATAAACGGGAATCAAAATTGATAACATTTAAAGGCTGGCATGGGCTTGTGTGTTTCTTTTGATCACTAGTATATATCTAGAAGTGTTGGTTTCATATAAAAGATTCCCAACCAAACAAATGCTAAGAGGTTGTTTGTCATAATGCTGTGTGGACAAAAAAAAGTGGGAAAAGTACTTACAATTTCATTAACATTATAATATTGCATTACACCAGAGTCACAGTCCACAGATACATCATCAAGTCCATGATGAAAAGCTTACATATGACCTCGTTATTGGAAAGAAAAATGACTTTTGATTTCGAAATTGAAAAATAAATATCCAATGGTCAGGTTAAAACACTAACTTCCTTATACAGATAGCATCTTCATCATGATGGAAGTTCATGAGCATACAGCCCATGTTTGGACATAAACATGAGCATGCGGCACAGACTCAAGAACAGAAAGGCCTGGATCTCTGGCTCACTCATATTTGTAGTAGTGAAATCATTCTTCTGCGAGTCCAAAACCTCTGGATAGCTTCTGCTGGAGGCTGGTGGCAGCGTACAGAGGTCCCACATACAGAGCGCTGTAGAAGAAGCAGTCGCAGACCAGGCTTGGGATGATGGGCCACAGCAACATGAAGCCAAAGGCAGCAATCAGTTGTTTGAAGTAGCTCTTCAAGGCAGGCCCTATCATTCTAGAGACACACACAAAGTCCATAATAAGTAGTAATAATAACAATGCTTTTCGTAAAGCCCTTTCCCTAACTCAACGGCTAGCTAAATGCGCTTTACAACATATCATATTATTACACTGACAGACCTGATTCATTCCAAAGCCATCTTAACCTCCCGAGAGGCATAATGGTAGTGCTGCCTGGTCAGCGACCATACCAACATACCGACAAGTTCTTTTACTGTCTATATTCAGGCACCCTTTTAACACCTGGGTGGGATGAGAGCGTTGAGACAAAGTACTTTTCCAAGAACACGCCTGGCAGTGGTTAAGAAAACACTCTCAAATCTAATTGAGTCGACACGCCCAATATTCGAGAGAATAACTCACTGACCACTAGTTGATTGTACTGGAAACCAAGAGGTTCATTCCTTCAATCATCTTGAAAAGAAAAACCAAAAACATAATGTGGTTACAAGTGATTGATTCTGGGACCCACTAATCATTGATCAGGGAGCATGCATTTTATGAGCTCTTCATTATCCCTTTCAATAATTGTTTGGTATGAAGTAAGCCATACCGGTACTTTGGGTGGCAGGCAAAGTTGACAGAGGCGAGGACCTCATTTACTGTGTAGAACAGGGCCATGGCCAGGACAAAGAGTGGAGAGAAGGTGTGATGCTGGAACATCTGCCAGGCCACTACGGCCACTAGCCATTGGGGCATCAGCACAAAACAGACCAGGAACTCCACCCACTGCCGCAGGGTGGGCTCAGAGTCCTGTGTAGAAAGACAAATACAGGACATTGATGAGTCAACTCCTGCGTGACACTTTACAAGACACTACAGATCAAAACAGCTTTTACCTGAGTCTTGAACTTAAACAAAACCGTCTACTTATATTATATACAAACACAAGTTTCAAAGATCAAATGTTCTGATTGTTCATATTGTCTTTGACAAAAAACATTTGAAACACATCATGTCTTTTTCTTGGATACATTTTTACGTACAATTTTATACATTTTGCACATCAACAAACTACAAAAACTTTGAATTTATCTAAATATTGCACAATATTCTCATCAAGTAGGTTCAACCTCATCTCATCTTCCCTGATTTACTGTTGAAGACATTATAATGAGTATGAGAATTATACTGTTGTGTTGGGACAATAAAATAGTAATAATGGATGACAGTTATTTATCAGGTTTCCTCGCTCTCCAGCAAGCTCAATACACTTTATAAAGTTAGTATATAATAACATCATGTAATAATACGCTATACATAGAAAATCCTCACAAACCCCTAGTCCAGAGTAAGGCTGAAGACCTGCCCCTGTAGTTGCATGTAGGAAGGGCAGGAACAAGCCATCGTAGAAGTAAGCATACAGATACAGGATGGTGGTGCGGGGGAAGTCCTTCAGCCCATGCACCAGGAACAATGCCTGACCTGGGTAGATGGCCTAGCACAGAAATGTTGCAAGTTACAATCAAGTAAGAACTTTGAGTTAGTGTTAGAAGAAGTTTTCTCATTGAGGAAAATGTCTGAACAGTTACAGAGATCAAAACAAATTCAAATACAATACACCTGACCAATTGACTTTCGACCACCAAAAAGATCAAATTCTGGTATATCTGGGGCACAATTTCCTTTAAATTTCAACACATGAGAGATATCTTCAAGATCCCAAACTAGGACAGTCCCAGGAAAAACAGGACAGCTGGCAGGTCTGTAATGGCTGCCTATGTTCGGACCCCGGTCCCATCATAAAACAATTTATATACGGACCCGTGAGCGCAGGTAGCCTAGCCGTAATGTACTGAGGGGCGGGTGAGAGTGGGAGAAACTCATCTGCTAGGCCTAGAGCAGAGAAATCCACGCTGTCTGGCCTAGAGTTAAGATAAGATGTTTCGTTCTCGATTGAGAGTAAGTAAGAGTAAGAGTGTCTATCGCGTTGTAGTGAAGTTGTAATGTTTTGTTTTCAAATTAAATGAAATTTAAAGAGACCATGTAGCGATGCCGACTATGGCCACCTGCTATTTTGCCCGCTGACATGGGTGAAATTTTGTCGGCATCTGCAGACTTTCAGTCTAATCAGGGTCCGTATATAAAATGTCTAAACATTTTTATGATGGGACCCGGGGGCGAATAGACACTTCAGGTCTGTAATACTGATTGACAACAACAACCCATTGACAAAAATATAAGGGAATGTATTACTATCAGAGCACCTTGAATTCCCATAAAGTGGTAGGGGGCTTTAGGCCTGTCTCTGATAGGATCTTGATGGCCAACAGCAGAGCTCTGTCATGGGTCTCATCTGAGATGTTCAAGTATTTTTGCAAACCTTTCTCATCGAGGGACAAAAGCATTGTTCCGTCTGAAATACCACAGGCATGACTTGATTGACTTTCTATGAAATGTTTTAATGCAATTTCAAACTTGGTTTTTAAATATGAGAAAAAAATTGTGTTCAGGTAATATCAATATGATGTTTATTTAGTGCATAACCAGGATACCAATTGTGCCACGCAAGCAAACATATTGCAGTATGTATGTTCAGAGTCTTAAATATGTTGTTGCTTGACTGTAGGAAAAACTAATTACTGAGTGAGAAAGGGGCCAAATTTGTTATTTAACTTTATTCTGTTTGAACAATACATCAGAAATAGAAAAACAATTAAAAAAAACAACCCACAAACATTCCTTACCTATCTGATGCTCTTCAACTTCCGGCACATACTGAGAGGCCCATCCCAGCTCTGTTAACCAGCTGGACACATCCTTGGTCTTCCATGAAGTCACTGGCTTGTTCACCAGAAGGTTTGTGTCAGCAGACTGCCAGAACCAAGCTAAGTATGCTACCTGCCAGTGATTAAACACACACAAATGCAGGAAGAGGTGCAAGAGTACCTGTAATACAAATAAATAAATACCTGGAAGGGGGGGGGGGGGGGGGGGGGGGGGGGGGGGGGGGGGGGGGGGGGGGGGGGGGGGGGGGG
>JAUELK010106196.1:0-12041 GCA_031471215.1 Gastropteron pacificum
CTATATTTCTCTCTCTCTCTCTCCTCCATCTCTCTATCTCCTCTCTCTCTCCTCTCTCTCTCTCTCTCTCTCTCTCTCTCTTTCTCTCTCTCTCTCTCTCTCTCTCTCTCTCTAGGTGTATACACACATCTGTGACGAAGCACATTAATTATAATTATAATTAGATCAAGGAACCACAGAGGTCACATAACAGTCTTATTCACTGTGTTAATATTGACACGATCAATGCAGATGGTCGTAAGTCCCTACAGTCACTGAGATGATTAGGCATAATGACTATAATGACATATAGTCCGTTTTGATCAATAACATGAAACCTAAAAAAGAGTCTGGAATTCAATACACTAGCGAAGAAGACGAAGAAAAAGAAATGACAAAAGAACGGGATGAGTGGTGGCTATGAAGTCAACATTACAATGAGCTCGTTAGGAAAAAAAGAAGAACAAAAAGACGCTAAAAATTCAACATTGATTATGATAAGCTGGAGAGGAAGACAAAGGAAAAGACAAGAAGAGTGAATTGGAGGAGGCAAAGAAGAGGCAATTATACCTTTTAAAAAATCGACATATTTATAATATTAATAAGCAACGAGATGAAGGAAAAACAGGAACAACGCAGCATACGAGGGGACATTTTTGAAACAACGGCAACACAGAACGTATCATGTACTTATTTATTTGCTTTGTATTTCTAATGTTGAAAGATTGACATATTATGAGAACAAGGAAGTGGAGGTAGTGAGTAGATTTAAATATCTTGGAGTTCACTTGAGCAAAGCAGGATCATTCTCTAAGACTGCACAAGAGCTTGTAAGTTCAGCACGAAGGGCTTTATTTTGTATGAAGAAGGCATTATCAAATAACCCTGACATACTCCATTTGACCAAACTTGAATTATTCGATAATTTAATTGCACCGATTCTATAATACTGTTGTGAGGTCTGTGGCCTTTCGGCGCAGATCCCATCGAAAAATTCAAACCTTTCATTTTTGAAATCATTAATTCACGTAAAAACTAACTCACCGTAACGTGCGTGTATTTTCAACACGATACAACATTTCCGTAATGAGAATGTCTGTGAAATTGGAACGATAGCCACACTGTGTGCCAGAGTCATGAAAGAACACATGAAATTGTCTTAAAATGTATATCCCGGTTGTATAACTCGTAACTTGTGCCTGATTGCAACAACAACAATACCCCGGTTGTGTATGTATGTGTGTGTGTGTGTGTGTGTGCGTGCGTGCGCGTGCGTACGCGTGCGTGCATGCGCGCGCATATGTGTGTTGGTGTGTATTGGTGCGTGTGTAGGTGTGTACGTGTGCGTGAGTGTGTGTGTGTGTGTGTGTGTGTGTGTGTGTGCGTGCATGCGCGCGCATATGTGTGTTGGTGTGTGTGTTGTGTATAGTATGTGTGTGTTTTCCTGTGTGTGTATGCTTCTTTTGGTGTGTATAATCCATTGTAACTCTATGTGTACGCATCTGAGAGTGAGTGATCCACCATGCAACGTTCATTTTTTTGTAAATGATGTTGGCCTCTGGCCCAATAAAACATTTGAACTTGAACTTGATTGATATAGAACCAAAACAGAAACAGCGTGTGGGTGTTTTTTCTCTCCATAAAACTAGCTATTACACAATTACTACGTTATTTTCTTGATACTGGAAGCGACTTAGCGAAAGAAGAAAGAGAAGAAAAAAAAGGAAAATTGCTACAATTTATCGGGTGTTATTAGTGTTAAAACAAAAGGGGAAATAATTCGTTTCAATGTGGAGACATTTTTTGTAATTTCTTTATATTCCAAGTTCATACGTTTTTATGAGAGAGAGAGAGATAGAGAGAGAGAGAGAGCGAGCGAGAGAGAGAGAGAGAGAGATGGAGAGAGAGAGAGAGGGAGAGAGAGGGACAGAGATAGAGAGAGATGGAGAGAGAGAGAGAGGGAGAGAGAGGGACAGAGATAGAGAGAGTGGGAGAGAGGGACAGAGAGAGAGAGAGAGAGAGAGAGAGAGAGAGAGGGGGGGGGGTATAATGTTAAAAGGCAATAATGTACAACATTACTTTGAAATCTAAGAAATATTCTAAGGCATTTGCAAATTGGAGTGCGCTGACATGAAAAAAAAAGAAAATGAGAAAGAAAAGAATAGTCAATCAATGTTTCAGATCTACTAGGTGCTTGGATCTTGAAAACCATAAATGGAAAACTTTGCACTTTGCATAACAATATACGCCTTGGTTGACGTGTATTGTATCATTTATTACTACATCTCTCCCCAAGTAGGTCTTTGAACATGCTTTGTGAATAGAACTCTCACCAAAATAATTTCTAGAAACCTATGGATCTACTATGATATCCTGTCAATGAGATGAGTTTTGTAAGCACAGTAAGGATTGTTTTGAAACTACAAATTGAACGCAGCGAAGATATCGAGATCGAGTACTATACACATTATTCAACCGATCATCATTGATATGCTGTAAAGCGCTTTGAGCTCAAAGAGGATAGGCGCTATTCAAATCGGCTATTATTATTATAAATGCCGATAATACCTTGAAATAGACAGCACAGCTCCTGAAAAGGACAAGACTTACACGTAGAGACTGGACACCCTTCCGTTAAGAAGGATAAGGAAGAAGTGACGATACCTACCTTTCTTTCAAAGGGCTCTATACTTTATACAGGTTATCTAAAACGCTTTCTGAGGATTTCTGTAGCTTTCCAAAGGCCTTTGAAACCTCTATGAAGGTTTTACTACGCAACGCTTATTTCTAACAGGTTTTATTTTGAAGACTTACTGAAAATATTATTCTAAAGGATCTCGGAAGGCGTTTTTCTAAGGGATTTATTTAGGATTTCCGAAGGCGTTTTGGAGTGCTTTCTAGACCTGGAGGCTCCGTGAACTTTTCAAGACTATTTGAAGGCGCTTTGAAGAGCTACAGGATGCCTGAAATTCACGGAAATGTGACCAGTTCTGGAGACCCTTGTCTTGTGGTGATAGGCAGGGTTTGCAATGGCACACCAATACTGGAACCCGGCAACCATCCTGTAGATATCATCACTCCCCATGTGTACCGGGTCTTCACAAACGTCTATGTGGTTGTCTTTGTTATACTAGGGATATCTGGCGTGGCCACAAACTGCATCAACGTTCTGGTCTTTGTCAAAATGGGTCTGTCTGATGGGATGACCATCAACTTCTTTTCCTTGTCAGTCATCGACTTGGGTGTCATGGTTTTCGCAGCGTTGACAGGGGTGGCGATGTGCCAAAGCGAAATACAAAATGCATTTCACATCGTGTTCATTCTTGACCCATGGGCGTTCAACGTTTTGGTGTCAAACACTATGATATCTTTCGCAGGAGGCTCAATCTTGCTGACAACTTACTTAGCAGTGCAGAGGTGCTGTTGTGTGGCTTTCCCTTTTAGTTATCGGCGTATTTTCACAAAGACTTTCACCAAATGTGTCATATTCTGCATCTCTCTCGTCGTCGTCTTCTTCGTGTCTGGTTTCGGTAGCTTGTACGGGACAAAGCTGACCAAAGTGGCTGGCAGGAATATATCGACATTTCAGCTAGCAGCGAGGCCACACCGAGATACCCTTCTTCATATTTTAGTAATCTCTTTATTGTTCGTTCTAACGTTCACTTGTGAAGTCATCGTTCTATTTTGTTTGGTTGTCATGTTGATTGGACTTCGGAAATCTGTACAGTTTCGAATGAGATCAACCGCAACAGACAACCCTTCTACGAAAAACTCTTCAACCGGCGCCCAGAATGTAGAGGAAGACAATAATCTAAACTCTGCAACATCTTCCAAATCTACATCAAAAGGATCACAACAGAACGAGCTACGTTTAATGAAAACTGTGATTCTTATTTCCACTGTTTTTGTGCTGTGTAATTTGCCTGCCGTGGTGGGCACTCTTCTACGAGTGTCGCTAAATGGCTATGATTCCTACGGTTACCGTGCCTACTCGTATTTCCTTACAGCTGACGTTATCTACTTGGGACAGGCCATCAGTTCCTCTGTTAACTTTTTCGTTTACTTGAAGTCAAACACCAAATTCTACACAACGCTCCAAGCCATTAACTTCAGGCGCAATAGTGTTTCCACAACAACAAAATAGTTCATTGCTATTGTAATTTTTGTGGTTATTTTTCCCCTTTTCCTCATGAAATGATCATAATACAACCTGCGCATCACAGAAGATACTGTCAGTCTGAGCATATTCACTCAGAACTCTTCTCGGTACGCCTCTGGAGGAGGAAAAACGTGAACGGGAGGATAGTGTAGCAGTGGCAGTCAGGGGAAGGCCGAAAATGCAAACTGTCTGGCAAGACGACAAGAATGCACAGCCAGCAGACAACCGGAACTAGGAGTATCAATGTTTCCAAATGTGATGTATGGCCCAATGGCCTCAAAACCAATAAAGGATTTTCAAATCTACTAGATTTCTAGATAGAAGGATAGAAGGATTATGTAGCCTACCCATGACTCAATGAGTGCCTTGTTGAACCTTAACAGACAAAGGACACACACACACAAAATGATGGAGACACATATCTTACAAACAAACAAACACTTTATTTGCATTGGAGCTAAGAAGGTACATTGAAGAGAAGCAAAACTTGTGTTTTAAAGCTGTTTACTACAATTTTGACAACATTCTCTCAGTCACTATTACATAATAGTAGAACATGACATGCATTCCTCTTTCTTATCTCACATTTGTAGACACTTAGGCCTATTGAATTATCCTAAAAGTAACTATGAACACATGAAACTATACATTTTCATCATTTCCTGTTGTAATCTATTTTTTCTTGAAGACTTTCAAACATCCAACAAGATTCCCAATGAAAATGTGACCATCAAAATTGTTTGTAATGGACAAACTTCTTTACATTTTCTTTCATTATTTTCATTACAAAATCTAAAGCCAAAATATATTATTATACAAACACAAATTCTGTTAAGGTTTTTGAATCTTTTCTTCTTCTTTGTGTGTGTGTGTGTGTGTAACACCTAAATCAAGTTCGAATTCTTTTTTATTACTCTCTAACTCACCAACCCTCAGTCTCCACCTTTTTGTTTAAATCGCCCCCCCAAAAAACCCACAACAACAACACAACAACCCCCCAACAAACCCTCACCTCTTCACAGTCTTAATCCAGCAGTAAAATAGAATGGTGGCGTTGGTAACTAATCTAAAAGTCAAATGTTCTTTTAAAAAGACAAAGGTTCAATTTAGTTTGAACAGATAAAAACATAAGCGACAAAAGCTAAAATTCAAAGCTGTCGTGAAAACCCGAAGATAAATTGGAATAAGTTTCTAACCCTCGAGGGAGACACAAATAGAAAACCTTCTATATTCTCGAACACCCAACAATACAATAGAACAAAGAGAAAGTGATTGAAACAAAGAGCCATACACAAGGCTTCATCTTGACAATAAAGTCTTGTCAACATCCTTTCCATAATAAGCCACAAACAGTGTTCTAAGGGCGAATCTCATGTCAGTACAAAACGAGACCTTTATGTTGACACAAAATACCGGTCGACATATCGTATTAATCGTAATCAATTTTTCCATTTATTAACCATTCATTTCACACTACTTGCACATCATAACAAAGTCACAGACATAAACAGATCAAGAACACATGGATATCACATGGCATTCTTATTAAAACATAACATTGGAAAAAAGAAGGAATATTCAAATTGAGACAAAGTGTAAGTGGAAAAATCTCAGAATAGAATAATTAATTATAGTAATAACCTACTAAATATCTAAATAAGCACACTCACAGCAATTAATAATTCCTGACGATATCATTGTAAATGTAAAGCATGTATGCAGAGAAATACAACAATTATAACAGAAATGCAAGTTAAGTTTAGACATGAAATATTCATGTAGATCTACAAAAGTGTTAGTGACACATTTGATCACAAGAACATCTGTCTTCATTCACACCATTGATGATCTAAGGGGGGCATCCACGCAGCAGGTTACCTTGAGGACTGGCCTGTACATGGCCTGCGCAGGCTAGAGCAAGCCTGAACCAGGCTTGACTACTTCCCACGCAGGCCTTGCACACGCCAAAATGAAGATGGACATGAGAGGCCAGGCCTCAAGGGAAACCTGCGTCGTAGCTATTGCCCCCTTAACAAATGTATCGATAGATCTAACTTTTGCACAGCATGTTTGATTCCTGTGTAATCTATTCTGTACAGCTGAATCCAATCGGCCAGATATATTAGATGTTTCATTTTTTAATCATGCTCAACCAAAGACAAACACCAGGGAACTTAAGAAATAGAGGGAGGAAGAGAGCGTTTGTCAACGTCTGTAGTAGGCTAATGAAATAAGACAAGTTTCATAATCCTCTGTCCAAAGAGTATAAAACGAACATGGTAAATTGTAATGCAATGGCAGAAAGTTGACAAATTACTGTAGGCTTATTCTAGGGATACAAACTTCATAGTTAAAATGTTACTAATCTCAACAAATCCTAGAATGTAAGACAACATTGCATTCTTCCAAAACCGTAACAATGGCTGTATCAATAAAAAAAACAACAAGCGAGAAGAGAGAACAGTGGATTAACATGGGCTATATACATGTTTATATTATATATTCATTCATGAACGATTCAATTGAAAAATGCAAAGTAGAGTTCCTAATAATAAAAATACATGTATTATAATGTGGATGTGTTCATGTGTTGTATAACAATAGTAGAAGTTGTAATGATAATATATTAACAGTTTTATAGAAACTCTTTTGTTTATTTTAATAAGTTTTTTTTTTTTTATCTTTCACTAAAGCTATATACATCAATGTTTAAGTTTTTTAATAGAGGAGATCATAGAAGTGTCAACAAAATCATGACATGGTTCATGAAATGCAACATCATCAATACACACATCAGTTCCAGGAGCGTTAATTGAATAAAGTCACATGTTCTGTGTCCTAAACAGTCAATATCCAGCAAGTACTCCTTTTCATCAATTTGTATAGCCCGGTTTACAAGCTGGAATACTTGGGAAAGGGTTAAGAACATCCGAGTTTAATTTATTTGCAAAGACATAACATCATGTAACATTAGCTTTAGGGTTCCAATTCTAGATCTAGTGCCTGATACAGTAGAACAATAAATTAGATAATCTAGTAAAGAAAATCAGAGTGAGTTGTTTTTTTCCCTACATGATTGTGTATGTACTGCTCCTAAAATTTCAAGAACTCGTTCACTTTAAAATGATACTGATAGATTGGAAATAATGTTGTTTGATGAAATATGCATTGAATTAAGTAGCAATTTTCTAGATTTCAAAAGATTCTGTGAATAGCACCATCACAAGGTATAACATGAAAATTGCTCTGATGAAAAGAACACAAGCAAATTCAAAACGGCAGCACACAGTCTGACCTGAATTATATCATGTAGTTCTATTATAAGTTAAAATTGAGTATGAATAAAATAAATAATATGAGATAATGACAAAGAATGCTGCAACTAAACAAAACCAGAAAACCAAGGAATGAATTAGTGATCGAGTTGTTATCAATAATTGTTACTAGACCTACATGGATGTGTGCATTATCAAAATAACTCTTTCTGGCTTTATCCAGGAATGAATTGGGGCCAATTTCTTTATCAGTTTAAGGAAAGCATAGCTAAATAATTGCCAAATAATTGCCAAATCAGACTGAATGTTTTTTCATATTCCACATAAAGGCTAATTTCTTCAAAATTATCTTAAATCTGTGGTTTGCTGCGTCAATATGTACAGTATAATTCTTTAATTGATTACCTTTTCTATTAGACAATTTCAGTATGAGCAGAAAATCATTCATTTTGAAAACTAGGGTTACCTGCTTGTTGTTGACGTTATTTTATGAAGACTGAATTCGTGTAAATCTAAAGTATTTGTACATAGAGCAAGACCTGCATGTCCTGAGAGTGAGAGATCATATACAATGTGCATAAAGAAAATACAAAAGTATGATTGACCTGACATTGTGGAAAGTACATGTTAAAGGAATAAAAGGATGACATGAAGCAAGGAGGCATAATGAAGTAGATAATAGAGTGGAGACAGAGCATTCACTTAGTAGCTTTGGGGTCAGAACAATGAACAACAATTCCTACAAGTTTTTTTGTGTGTAAAATATGATAAAACTCTGATCAAACATATTGCCATGTCCTAAACTATGCTTATAAGTTAAAGATAATCTTAAACGTGGATGCCAAGGTAGATTTGTTGCCATGACAATAAAATCTAGATCTAGATCTATGTATGCTTTGCTTGCAATGTTTAAAGAGTTTAATTTTGTCTCAATATGAGAGTCTTTTGTTTTCCTTTTCCTTTTTCATAGATCCATGAATAAATATAGGCATCTAGACACAAAAATAAAATTGATTGAAATCCAGTCTAGATAGCCATACATTGACTTGTAAACTTTCCATAAATAAACAGCAAACTGACATGTTTATAATACAGTTAGGTCTACATCAATTAATCACTTGAAGGTCTATGAAGACACATGTAAAAGATTTGGTGGGTGGAAGTAGGCTCAGATTGTCTGAATATTGCGAATGAACATCAAAACGTAAATGAGCGGAAAGACACAAAGTTGAAACAGCTTTTCTTTTAGCATAGAAATGTCATTACAGCATTGAATGGAATGAAAGTGACAGAGATTTGATCAATCATAAATTAGTTTTGAACACAATATATTACATCCCTTTACCACAGAAAGAAAGCAACAGCATTGTGTTAGTGTTAGTGAGCTAATCTGTACAAGTATGCTGTACACACACACACAGTGCATTCTCTGGAACAAGAAAAGTGGTAACAATGTTGACAGAACATTATCAAATATGTGGAGAAAGTGAGGATGAGTCCATACAAGTAAACCAAACTTCTATGATGAGAAACATGACAGAATTGATTTTGATTGACTGAAAATGCTGTTTTCCAATACAAAATCTGCACACTTTACATGAACTAAATATTCCTTGTAATATATTCAACCAAACTTAAGTAATCATCCCAATATTTGGGAATGGGGTGTATGAATGAAGCTCAAGTATAAATAGATTATATTTATATTTATATGTCTTACATCATTCAAGGAAGTCTTATATTGGAGGATTTAATAAAATAATATATTAAATTATCCAACTACATGTCACATGAATTTAGATAGACTAGAACTAACTTGCTAGCTTGAATATGTTTACAAAAGGTGTTAAAAAAAATGTGGCGTATTGTGAGCAGCTGTGACTTACATACTAGAGGATGACTTTGACACAGTTAATCAGAATAGGGACATAATTAATTCAAGGTTTGCATATCCATGTATGAACTTCATCCTCCCTAATAAAGTTGATCAAAGCTCTTTGGGCAGAATGGCTATAAGACCTCTGGGCTAATCCATCTTTAGAGTGACTTATGTCAAAGTCAATCAGATACCAAGAGTATGCTGAAAATGAAAGTAAAAGTGTCATTTTGAAGACCCCCCCCCTCCCCCCTCCCACACACATCACCTAACACTTAAATAAAAAGTGATGAAAACAATATTTCCCATCTGGACAAGCTCAGTCTCTCTCATAAAAAAACATCCATGGATAAAATCTCCCCCAATGGCACCCTCATCAATGTGACAACCAGTGTTCAATCAATTAACAAGAAAACTGACAAAACTGTACAACATGTATATGAATCATCAAGCACAACAATGGATTCATTCTCTTGGCCGGCAGTTTTGCTCAAAGTCAAAATCTGGCCAGGAGTATGGCATAGTGAAGTTTCAACACAGCTGAGGCCACATGACTATGTACATGAAACCTTTGACCCTATTCCTCAGCAAACCAAACTCAACCAGAGACCAAGATATCCATCTAAATCTGGCGTATGCACACTTTGCAGCATTCAAGCTACATAGAAGCTGGAAGAACTATGTTCGATTTCTAAAAGAGGAAGATAGTAAAATTCTATTTGCAATAAATCTAACACGACCTAAAATGCTGTTAGGTACTATAAAGATTTAAAATCATGAATGCAATTGGCAAACTGAGACTAGGTACAAAGAGCATCTATAACAAAAAGTACTGATTTTAACTATCTTTTTAAAAGAAAAGACAAACAAGTAGTGCCTATCTGATCAAAATTGAGCTGTGCATTTTCTTTTAAAATTTCTTTTATAGGTTAAGACAATTCTGTTGCATGAGAACATTAAATTAAACAGTTGTAGTTAATTCATTTCCCTATGCAGGCAATTTTAAAATCACATCTTTCAATTAATTCAAAATGATATAAAATATAATTCTTATGCCAAGACTTGAGAAAATGTAATCACAATGTGTAAAATCTATGCGAATGGTTGATCTTTTAGAGATCAAAAGCTAATCTGCAACTTGCTTCACCACTCATTTCATATGTTTAATACGTAAAATCTCGTACCTCAGCAAACGAGACATCAGAGAAAAAAATTCATTAAAATTGTAAGCACTTCGAGCATTCTTCAAATAACTAAAAGAATAAATGACATACCATTGCAAATAGTTTTCTTCAATATTTTAAGCACTTAGAAAATTCTCCATGAAAACACAACAGACAGAATGATCGATGTTTTACAAATTCTATCTACAAAACTTGAAACAGAGTCGAAGACATCATTGGAATTGTCACAGTTTTATAAATAGAGTCATAATACAAAAGTCTTGCAGTCTATCTCACGTCCGGGGGTATACTCTGTTATGCCCCACACTGGGCTAGAAGCACCATTAACACCAGAAACATTGAGACAGAGGAGATCTGAGCTACATTGCCACCATTTTCTCCATTCCCACTTTTTGAAGATTCGATATTTGTGTGCCGCCTGGACTGATCCCCAGTCTTCACTGGTTCCACCTCAGCCTCGTTGTCATTGTTCATGGAATCAATCTCGTAGCCCGAGACTTCATTGGTTTTGTAAATGTCTCGTCCGTCTGAGCCTTGCTCCTCCATGGGTGGGTGCACACGGTTGTCATCATTCTGCGGTCCGTTGTTTTCTTCTTCTTCCCTTTCTATTTCTTCCTCAGCCAGCTCAGTGGTGGTGTCTGGCAGGGGTGGCTCTGTGGTGACAACCGGCGGCAAGGTCTTGACTTCCACAATCTCCGGCTCTAGCAGCATGGTTCTGAAGTCTGCGTTGCGGTCAAAGTCATAGAACAGCTTGTCTGTGTAGTGGAGCCGTACTTTGCCGAAGGTGCCGTCATCCTGCTCCGCGGAGAACTCTACAATCTTCTCTCCGTACCACTCCTCAGTGTTCAGCAAGGGACCCATGACGATCAGCTTGAGCTTGTTCTCGAACATGTCCGGCTCCAGATTGGCCTTGAGATTCGTACCGAGCTTCAAGACCAGGACACCTTTTCCGGAATCCTCGATCTCCAAATCTCCGATGAACCCGTTACCAAACTTGCCAACATACTTGTCAATGGGAGCCAAGTAGCTCATGGCCTTGACCTCTTGAGGAGCTCCCGGGGAATTCCCTTCTTCGTCATAGTAGTACAGGGGGAAGCCGTAGTTGTCTCCCTCAAACTCGACCCCATCACAGCTGTTTTCTGGGGTGACCCACGGGGTCATCCCCAGAGCGACGTCGGCCACCAAGTACATGATGCTCTCTGCGGCCTTGAGGGAGTGTTCAGTGCCGGGTCCGTTGTGTGCCATGTAGACAGCCACCTTGCTGGAGGGGAACAGCCAGATGTGAGACTGGTAGGCGTACAGACCTCCGCTGTAGCTGTGACGTACTTGACCTACATAGTGGCGAGATAGGAGGAGAGAGAGAGGGGAACATTTTAGTTGATTGCTTATGAATGTATATAACATAAGACATCTAAAAACAAAATGAATAATACAAAATATGAAGTGTATATTACACACACACACGCAAACGCTCTTCCCCTTCCCCTTTCGCTCGCTCTCTCTCTCTCTCTCTCTCTCTCTCTCTCTCTTTCTCTCTCTCTCTTTCTCTCTCTCTCTCTCTCTATCTC
>JAUELK010106307.1:0-12039 GCA_031471215.1 Gastropteron pacificum
GGCATCTCTAGGAACATGGCACGTCCAGTTTTCCCGCTTGCCCATCTGTTTAGCCAATCTACTTTTGAGTTGTTCTTTATGATTTGTCCCCTATTCAAAAAACTTCATTGGCTCCCAATCAGAGCAAGTATTAACAATGACTCTCCATGCTATATACAAGAACTGCTTACGTCATATGCTCCATCACGCTCATTAAGATCGAGCAAGTCTAATTACAATACCTTATTACACCAAGAGTCTCCCTGAAAAAATATGGAGAGAGAGCATTTTCCTTCTAAGGTCCATCCATGTGGAATTCCCTCCCCAAGGAACTTAGGTACCAAACCAGCTTACAGGCAAGAAAAAGTTGAAAACATATCTGTTCACAAAATATTTTGACTAAGAATTATTCCCAATGATGATAATGTTATCAGAGGTTTGATGAGAATGTTGTTGGGTTTTTTTTGTCTTGATTTTTTTAAATAGTAGTTTGATTGAATGAGTTTTATGCAGTAAGTTTGATGAGTATGTCATTGTATGCCATTGTATTTGTAGTAGTGCTAGTTGTAATATCACTATTGTGTGCCTTGAGCCCACACAGTGGTGAAAGTGCGCGTTTTAAATACACTTATTACTATTGTTATTATTCTTTGTTCTTTCTGTTTTCATTGCATTGATCTATAAATATGAGTCAACTTCCTAGCATGTCCGTATTCGAATGAGATCCCGTTTAAAAAGCTCCACACGACCAGAAAACTGGATTGAGAGTGTACTGCATATCATTATCTATTGGGACAAAATTCTTTTGTATTTTTCTGTTGTATGCAGACAAAGAAAGACATGTTTAGAGTTCGACCATTTTCCCTATCTACGACTACTAATTAATTCGGCCTGCTAGAAAACTGTGACAGACTCAGACGGGGTAACTTTTGACAACTGTCTAGAAGAGAATCGTCTATTAAAAAACAAAACAAAACATGAATACAATACGGAATACAGTAAGCCCAACAAAAGTTTCGCTTCAATGGTTGTTTTATTTCATCTTGCTGATACTGATACAGTTCTACAAATACAATTCAATAATGGGTAAAATAGTAAGCCATGTCCACTTATTGTAATACCACCACACACATCATGTACACACAATACACTCAATCATGATTAAAACTGACACATCTCTCTTTCTGTTTCATTCAAATTTCAAATCCACAAACCAGCTTTCATAGCACATAGAGACATTTACTTGTTCATACTGACTTCAATCTAGAGTTGGGACTGATTAATACAGTGTGTACCGGTAAGTAGGAGAACAAAAGCCAAGCCAACATGACAATCACCATAATGATCAATATCAATTGCGAATTTAGGGAAAATATGTCATGTTGATATTAGAGATAGGTACAAGTGTGAGTAAGAGCTAGATGGGGCTGTAGCATTGTCGTTTTTGCATTGGATGACCAGAAAATAACATGAATAAAAAAAATCAATTTGGAATGCCTGTATGATGTGTTTGAGTGATGATGTCTCGTCAATCTATGACTGACTTACTTGACTTACACCTCTTCATTCCTTGTGGGACAAAGGGCTGCAACTATCAATGTCAAGACAGTGGGCTATACGATACGGCACATGTACAAGCTTCAACTTCTAGTTCCTTTTAGGGTTATCCATTTAAGTAACAATTTCCTTACTCCTGTCTAGTGTATTACATGCATTGAATCAAAAGTGTGAAACTTCCATCACTGTTTAGTACTTAAATACCATCGAACTTAAACAAGTCTACATCATGTTCAATCGTTACAATATGCAGTAAACATTTTATCTTCCACACATGCAAGTATTCAATCCAAACACAATATGACAAATAGTATCATTTTTTTCTTTTTTCATTTCATCATGAATGAAACATACATTCTTTTATCCATTTTCAACCCAAGAATCTCCTACACTATAAATTATAGTTTAGAAACTATCCATGATTCAAATTAAAACAAAAGCAGCAATTCACCTTTTTCAACAATATACCGCCTGTCCCAAATTGAAAGGGAGGAAACAACGATATCAGACAATTTGTTTTTCTCAGAGAAATGAATCATAATACAAACAGGAAGCGTAGGATGGGTTTGTTAGATATATTAATATACACATGATTCCTAAACTCTTGTATTGTATAGCACAGGGCTATGTTCACAAGAGCAAGGCATCGCATCCTGTGTGAACAGAGGTTTTTGTCACATGCTTTCAACATCAGACAACTTTTCTGGCCATTTGAGTAAACATTGTATTTCCACCCACAAACAAGATTTTTACACTGATGAGAGAGCCGCCAAAGGTTTTGCATGGGAAAGAAGAACCTGGCAGGCACACAAGGCTACCTTACACTGTGAACATGGCCCTGAAGTCTACATCTACTTCTCGGGTGTCAATTTGTTCGCATTGTCAATGAGATGATTTGATGAAATTGAATAATAAATATAGTTTACACCTGTAAGCAGATGAAAGCTCCATTTCTCTCTCATCACAATTCAAAGTCACAAGGAGAAATGCACCAAAATTTAGGGAGATATACAGTGCAATCCCATTATAGCAACACCGTTGGGACGCCAGCGCAATTTCATTGTTTGGAAAACCAAGCGTGTTCAGGTGTCATTCACCAGAAATACCATCTAACTGTCGCTTTCAAGTTGCCTATCACCAATGGATGTCGCTACGCGATTGCTGACGCCCACGTATTTTCATTGGCTATGTCTTCAGGATTCCAGGAAAACATGCATTTTCAGTTTTCATTCAACCGGAAAATCGTTTCGACTGCTAATTTGACGTTGTCCAACATCGATATCTCTATATCAGGTTTTTCCTAAATGGTATGTCGCTACAAAGAGGATTTTAGTAATAAGGACAAAATATGGGAAAATTCAGGACTTGGGCACCATGTCGCTATAACGGGGTTGCACTGTATTATAAACAGAACATAAATCTGTCTGGTCTCCAAACAAATTGAAGTGAAGAGAGAAACAAAAGAACCTGAATACAAAGTTTGCCCATACACTTCTGCTGTAATGAATGAAGCTTGAGCATTAACAAATTCAAAGCAATTCGTGCAGCGGATCCATTATGAGATCTTGGATTGTTCCTCGCCTCGTAAGTATGTAATGTAATCAGTGTGTTGTCAAAGAAGTAGAGGCGTTCAAGCCTATGTTTGGTAGTAGAAGTCGACCTACTGCATGAGAATGAAATTTTTTTCCAACCAGAGCATGATACAATTATTTAAAACTACAACGACACATGATATCTTTAAACATCTGGGCAGACATTGTAGAGCTCTTTGAGACCATGTACCTTGTTTTTTGTACCACTTTATCGGGACACGTCTTCACAGCACCTGGTCTTCTTATCCGAACTATAGGTCTGCTCCCGAAGTCTTAGATTTCACTTCTTGCTTCCAAACGTAGACATTTCTGTGGCGGCATTGCTGGCAGATCTTGTGGCATCTCTTTTTGAGACCATCAACTTTTTCTCTTGTATCATTTCATTGGAACACTTCTTCACAGCTGCAGGTCTTCTTGTCCTAACTAACTGAAGTCTCAAATTTCACTTCTTGCTTCCAAATGTAGACTTTCCTGTGGGGGTCTTGCTGGCAGATTTGTTGGAGTCTCTCTTTGTGTCCACTGAGGGACTCTTCCTAGTGGCGGGGCTGTCCCTCTTGCCAACAGCACCGGTGGCTTTCTTTGCTGCCGCAGACCCAGCCTTGATGGTTTTCTTCCCGTCCATTGAACCCTTTCCTGCTGAGGTGTTTTTGCCCCCAGATTTTGTTGCTGTGGTCGCGGTATCTTTCCCTGTGACTGTTCTCTCAGGCGATTTCTTCACAGGGCTTGCGCTGGCTGCACTGGTGATGGTAGTTGTGGTGGTAGAAGTGGTATTAGTAGTAGGGGAAGCTGTGGTTGTGGGCGCTGTAGCAGAGACAGTAGGGGATGAAGAAGGAGAGGGGGATGGAGAAGTTTTATCAGGGCCATCCCCTGACACTTCCTTTTCAACTGATGTGGGGATGGGAGGCGGCGACACCATAATGGTAGAATTGTTATCGGAGGAGTCATCACTTTCGTTGGCAGTTTCATCGCCATCGTCATCATCCTCATCTCCCTCAGCATCCTTGGCTTCTTCTTTGTCTGGGTTGGCAGGGGCTGGGAAGGGAATCTGTGGGATGATGCGGTCCCGGGAGGTTGTGCAAATTTCCAGGAGTTCTCGCAGGGTTTTGTTCTCAGCTTCGAGCTGACTTAGCCGCTCCTTGTCCACGCAACCTGTTGTCTCATCCACCTGGCAGATAGACATATCAAATACAAGATCAATAAACAGGTGGATGGATCAGTAAAATACATCTAAAGAGACAAATGTCAAATTGACTAATGGATAGACAGAAATGCTCTCAAATATCTGAATTTTGTTGTTAATGCATCAGATATCCCTGATCTCTCAGAAACAAAACTAGATCTACCGTTGTTAGAAAGGAATGGGATTTTTAAGCCATGCAGTGACCAAACTGTCAACAAGCTGGAATGACTTATTCCATCTCCATGCTGGCGAACTGAGTTCAAATCCCTGTCCATGTGGGTCATGTCGGTAGTTTATATGACTATTAACCCCTATCTAGAGACGTCAATATGTAGTTCTCATCTCGCAAATGACCTAATCTTGTCATTAGGGGTGTAAAACTAAAAAAACAAGGAAGTTCAGAGCACTCACCTCTATAGCCTTCTGCATGACTCCGGCCATCTCGTCTATTTTGTCCATGAGGTGACACATTGAGTCCTGGAATACAATGAAAAAAGACAGAAATATACTATTAATACTAATTAAATTTCTTCTTTTTTTTAGTTATATTTGAATTTAATATTCATTGTACATACCTGATCAGTTAGGTATACTGTGTTGTTTCTGTCATTGTAAATCACCCAAAGCTTGCTTTTGCATAGTAAAGCGCCACAAAAATCATATTAACCCTTTCCTGTCTAAAGTGTGCACAGGAAGTTAATTGTGAAAGTCTAAGGGGTCTGACCAAATTGTACTCCAAAAGTCTAAGCAAGGGGAGGTAACTCAATTTCACCCTATATATGTATTTTTCAAAAAATCACAACACTTCACCAAATTCTACTTTTTATTTTTTGATTGTGTGAGTAGAATGAGAATTGGATACAGTTTCTAAAAATGTATACTTTGTTGGTGTTTTGTTGAGGATGAATGTCAATAAAACGAGAAGAACTGAATGTGTGCGTAATTTGTGAAAAATGAGGGTTTCCTTCTTCTTTTTTTTTATTGTGTAAATTCAACTCTTCAATCTATTTCAATGTTACTAAATGAAAGCCAGTGATGTGCAGTTTCAGAAAATATACATATTGATATGGTTCTGAGAGACATATCTCTCCACAAAAAAAATTTGAAAGAGACCATGTCAGTTTGGGCAGTTTTGTCAAGATGTCGCAAAGTGGCTTCAGTAGCACAAGAAAAAATGAATTTTCCAAACAAAATATCAACTTTATGTAGATACCTCATGGTGAACCTTTAATTAAAAAAACAAAGACAAGAACAACAAATCAGAGCGAGATTTCTCTCTCGTAGTCAATATTGTCACTACTAGAGGTCTAGATCTCTAAACCTAGCACTGTCAACATCGCATTTCGAACCGCTGGCCTAGTCTAGTAGATCTAGCGTCGTCGTATCCACAAAAGAGCATTCCAAAACTATATTTTTCTAAATCTAGTCCATATCAACGTTTAGATTTATAACCTAATTCCAGTGAAATGAATTGCCGATTCGAAGTAAAAAAAAGCTGTGGGGTTGTCAGTACGAACGTGCGAGTAGAAATGACAACAAACCACAAAGACAAAAACAACCCTCAACTTCGAAGGTCTCTCGCTACGAAACGAAGCACGATCAAAACATCCGGTTTCGAGTCTTAGATTCCCTAACCTCTTCTAAGTTCTGTAAAATCTGTGCCGGGAAGATTAGACACGTAGTTACGATTCTATAGGAAACGAGAGCGTGTCGTCCCGGGGACGCATAAATTAGACAGGAATGGTAAGGAAATTTCGCAGTCGCATTGGGCTGTAATGATAAGGAAATTGCGCAGTCGCATTAGACAGGAAAGGGTTAATTATTAAAATCAATCATCACCATCAACAACATCTCACCTTATCCGGTACCTCTCTGTCCTGTAGGGCCCGCTCCACCCTTGAGCTGTGTAAAAGCTTGACGGTGTGCTCGCGGTACTTGTGCATGATGAGCTCTAGGGCTGCCTGGTGGTCTTCTAGCGTGGCCTGAAGCTCTCGGTTTTCTTGCTGCAGCTGCCGGATCTGCCGGTTTTCTTGTGCTATGCCCAGCACCAGAGTGGACCTCGGCCTGTGCTTGGCCAGCTCATTCAGTTCTACAATGTCTTCCTGGTACTGGTAGCAAAAAGAAAAAATTGCATAATTACTTGTTTTACAAAAACACTTCTTACAAAAATGAATACAACTTTGTTACAATATCTAGATCTAATTGAGTGACATGATGTCATGCAATACAAAATAAACATGATTTTACTACACCTTTAGTTTAAAAGTGTCTGTGTAGGCCTACTACCATATACAGAAAAGTATGGGAAAAGGCCACCTTTCATAAAATGCCAAACCTCACAGGCAAGCCAAAATTCCAGACTGACTGGAAACCCTGTATGCACACAAGTAGTCTAAATTTAATTGAATAGTTTGTGAGTTCAGGCAACTTAAAAAGACATACACTAACCTGTTTCATTGCCTCGACTTTCAGGAACAATGCCTGAGTGCTTGCGATAATGTGATCTGCTGATGTATCATGTTCCTTTAGTCTCAGAATCAAGGTATGCGCATCTGTCAGCAGCTTTTCCACTGACAGGGCCATGGTTGCAATGTCCTAGATCTAGTTCTGTTGAGAACAGAGTCAATAAAATGGAGAGTAAGAATATATTATAGTATTTATAGTGCATAGTGTGGTAACATTGTTTGTAAAGAGTGGGACGGACTGGTTACTGACAGCAGTCCCTGGTGGTGTGTCGTTTTTCCCGGGGGTGGGGAAGCGGGGGGTTTTAGGGGGGCTGGCCCCCCTAATTTCTGTTTTTTAAACGAAAATCAACAACAAATTTAGCTATAGATCTAGGGGTTAGGGTTAGGGTTAAAAAAAAATGGCACACCACCAGGGACCGCTGTCGGTAACCAGTCCCTAAAGAGTTGCTTTCATTTGCAATAGAAACACATCAATGTGAATGAGTTTAACGAAATATATACAGTTGTAGATCTAGGCCTATCTAGACCTATTTGAAGTGTTGTCCAGGTCTCTCTTCAGTCCCCTTTTAATCTGTCATTCTCAATCCCACTCCTTACTAACTAAACTCACCCCATGCCCATAACCAGACTAACCATTCATGCCACTACCTAACTTTTGGACTAGCCTGATCATATTCTGACCCTGGTTTATCAATTATTTTAGAAACAGAGCTTTCCCGATGTTCTTCTTACTTCTTCTTCTCTTCAACAGTCAACAGGAACTGGACTTTAAAAATCTATATCACTTGTTGTTGATTGATGTTCATCCTACCAATCTGAGTCTAGATTTAGGATCTAATCTACACTCTTGTTTCTAGCCATCTAGATTCTTCTAGAATCTAGATATCTAGATCTAGGGGAGGAGTGCCGATGCAGTCCGTCGGTCTTGAATAAAATTCGCATTTAACAGTTTCCAAACAGTAATCGATACTTTCCTTATCCAAACCACGAACAAGAAAAAGCGATTAAATAACACAATTACATCTAGATTCACTCTTTTGTAAACAATT
Organism: Gastropteron pacificum; assembly: GCA_031471215.1. NCBI lineage: Eukaryota > Metazoa > Mollusca > Gastropoda > Cephalaspidea > Gastropteridae > Gastropteron > Gastropteron pacificum. The sequence goes on from JAUELK010106307.1 coordinate 7,823, forward strand.
TTACACACAACCGGTCTAGAGCTGTTGATTTCGGAAGTGATCAACAAGTCAAGCAAGCCAGTTTAGTAGTCAGTCAGCAGAGTCAGAGAAAAAACCCTTCTTCATCTTCTTACCACCATGTTATGTAAGACAGATCAGATTAGATCTAAGACAAATGTACCCTGTGTAGATCTAGGTTAAAGTCTTCCTTGTTTTTAAGAGTTTTAATCCTGCTCCATAGTCTGATTTTAACATCAATTTACTAACCACTAACAATCCTTATCCTACTCCAACGGGTCCATTGCAAGCAAGCAACCAACCACAAACAAATGAACCCGGAAACCATTGCTATGATAGTGATTAATCTTAAAACGCTAAAGAACTCCACTGGGAGCCTTCTGTGTTTGTTTTCATTCCAAGTTCTTTTCAGAACTAGATCTAGATCTAGATTAATTATGTCACTCAAAAGCAGATATTAATTTCCATCTTACAAAAAAACCCAACAACAACAGAAAAGCAAACAAACAAAAAAACTCACAACGAAGGCGATCATAGAATATTTGCTATCCGTAGGTGTGTTTGAAATAATAATAATATTAAATATGAGAAAAACAACACAGATCTAGATTCTAGATCTAGGTTTTTTTAACAGCGCATTCCCTGCTGGTCGAGAACTAATGTATTAGCACTGTAATGTGTAGTTCTCGCTGCTGGTCCTTTGATTAGTGATAGGCTACAAACGTTTGATGTGGGGAGTAGGCCTATAATGTGCAGAAAAAACAACTGAACTCGTTAATTACTGTCAAAAAAAGGAAGAAAAAAATACGCATAATTACCATAGCATTTAGCATTCAATAATATGTTCATCAACATAATATCGTTGCTTTGAATTAGGACAAAAATGAAATCACTGAAACTTTGTGTCATTTTCGAGTGGACATGATTTATCCCCCCCTCGTCGTCGTCGTCGATCCCTGTCCTGCTTGTTTAGCCTTGTAATCATTTGCTTTCCAATTTTAGCAGGCTTATCAAGTTCTGCGTTTCTTTTTGTTTTGACAGCTTTGTACATTTTGTACCAGAACACAGTTAGTACCTTATATACGGTCATCTTCGAGTAGCTGTTACTGGCCATTCAAACACATGTACTTATTAATTACTATATTTTACAATGACTACATACATGACTGTGTCTATTTTGTGTGATAACGATGGTACCATGCATGGGTGTTACCAACTGAAACTCCCCAATACTGAAATCAAATGTTATGTGATCCCCAAAGTTGGCCATTACTGAAAACAACCGCGGGGGGGACCCAAATACGAAAAGGTGGCATTTCAGACCATAATTTGAAGAAAAAAAATCCCATCAAGTTCCCACAACATGCAATATCAACTTTTGTCATATTTTCAAAAAATATAAATGCACTCCATTTACATCTTTTTGGAGAAGAGTGAATACGGAAACTGTTTTGCTGTAGACTCGCGAATACGGAAATCCGTCATGGTACCGAACGATAACACCCATGGATGGTACTTGAAACAGCACTACTGTCCCATAGATAGACACAGAGAGCGAGAGAGAGCTTTGGGACTATTAAAACCCACCACCATCCCCACATGGGTTTCATTTTTCTATATATTAAATATACAAAGCATTGCGGTCTCTTTCCTTTCCAGTGCTAATACAAATACTTTTATAATATAACAATTATTAACTCAATCATTATCTTTGCACATGCATTTATAGATGCGCAAAACTCATGTTGACGACTATGCCCCCTATACCTAGATAGGGTGACATACATACACACTAGTTTAAAGTATCAAATTATAGTAGGCTACATAATATTGTGTCGTCACACTCTTGATCATAATAATACTACATGTATTACAATCATCAACTCAATCATTCTCTTTGCTCATTCATTTATAGATGCGCAAAGCTCATTTTGACTAGCCCCCCTATACCTAGGGTGACATACGCAAGCAGTGTGAAGAATACCATTATACAACGATCAATTAACACACGTGCGTAATCTTACCTAATTAAAGTTCTATCAAGGCAGGCCTATAATGCAAATAATGCTCTGCACTCGTCTTCGACCATAGCCTAGAACGTTGAACGCCCGATCACCGAAGTCAAGCAAAGGGTGGGCGTGGGTAGTGCTTAGATAAGTGACTTTTTTTAATTCTTTTTTTTTTTTTAAATACTTGAAGAAAGAAAATGATCACTATTTGTTTTACATCTCTTCTGTCCCTTTTCCCTTCCTTTTTCCTAATTTTATCTATGTTCTATTTCAATCTTTATTTGTGGAACATTGCATGCGGTTGACAATAATTACTATGTTTTACAATTCCTACATACATGACTGTGTCTATTTTGTGTGATAACGATGGTACTTGAAACGGCACTACTGTCCCATGGATAGACTACAGAGAGCGAGAGAGAGCTTTGGGACATTAAAAACCCACCACCATCCCTACATTAGCTTTCATTTTCTATATATTCACAAATATGCAAGGCATTGCGGCCTCTTTTCTTTCCAGCGATAATAAAAATACTGTTATAATTATAATATTCCAATCATTAACGCAATCACTCTCTTTGATCATGCATTTATATAGATGCGCAAAACTCATTTTGACAACTAGGCCCCCTATAACTAGGGTGACATGTACGCAAGTAGTGTGAAGACTACCATAATACAACGATCAATTAACACACGTGCGTTATATTACCTAATTAAGTTCTATCAAGGCATATAACCGAAAACAATGCTCTGCACACGCCGGGCCCAGGGTCAGGCCTCCGGGTAAATTTACGTCCACACGCTGAGGTCTGGCCCGGTGATCACTCGCCAAACCTCTCTCACTGTTTGAATTCATTCAGAGATGACGGACCGGCAAAGAGCACTTGTGCACACTACAGGCCTACATTTCTGCGCTAATCGAGCGGGTCATAACTTTGTTAATAAACATCGCACTGTTGTGGTTCTTGGTATCAAATCTATGGTAATTTGACACTGAAACTGAAAACAAATATGAAGTCAAATTTGTATAAAATTGAAAAATTGAAGAATTGAGTTCATTTTTGTTCTCTGCCACTCCCTCTCACGCCAGGCCCGCGACCAAAAAATCAGGCGCAGACAGATTTTTTGGCCCGAGGCCTGGCCCCTGACCGCGCCCTATGAAATCACGTCCACACGCATCGATTTGCAGCCGAGGCCAGGCCCAGGGCGAGGCCTCTGTGTGTGGACCGCTGCGTGTAGGCTACTGTGTAGCTGCGAGACACAACGAGCGTGTTTTGAGTTCGTACTTTTTTGCAGCTTCCAGTCTAGTGAAAATGTCATCGTGGTCGAAGGAAAGAACAATGCAATTCATTGAGCAGTATCGCCAAAACGAGTGTCTTTGGAAGATAAAATCAAAAGACTACTCACATAAGATAAAAAAGGAGAAAGCGTATGAGGACTTGGTTAGATATGTAAAATCATTCTTCCCCGATGCAAATAAGGACACTGTTGTGTCCAAGATCTCCAATTTAAGGTCCTCCTTCAGAAAAGAGATCAAGAAGATACAAGCATCTCAGCTTTCTGGGGCAGGAGAGGAGGATGTGTATGAGCCCATGCTATTTTATTTCGAAGCGCTGTGGTTCTTGGCTGACCATGAATTGCCCAGAAGAGGACACGAGTCACTTGACAGCACAACATCTCCATTGACACCAACAGAGTTGACTGATCTTGAGGTAAGATTTTTATTTATTGATACTAACTGAGGCATAGTGTCTGTCTGTCTGTCTGTCTGTCTGTCTGTCTGTCTGTCTGTCTGTTCTGTCTGGTCTGTCTGTTCTGTCTGTCTGTCTGTCTGTCTGTCTGTCTGTCTGTTCTGTCTGTCTGTCTGTTTGCCTGTCTGTTCTGTCTGTTCTGTCTGGTCTGTCTGTCTGCCTGTCTGTTCTGTCTGTTCTGTCTGTCTGTTCTGTGTTTCTGAGAAATCACAAATCTAAAATGCTAGTCATATCTGTGGACTTTTATTCCGAGGCATTTCTCTGACAAACTATACATGTTGAGTGTACATTTCCAGTCATTCATCAATGTGTCAATTGTTTTACTTTGCTAGTCATATTTATGTTGCCACGGAACTGCCCCGGCGGCATCAAAGTATTCAATGAATGCATCCCTGGTGTCTTTAGCTTCATCAGTTGCATTCCTAGATGCTCCCCTTGATATTGGAGCAAAAGCCTC